>JACXGJ010003901.1:0-49792 GCA_016801105.1 Esox niger
TGGATACATGTGTGTGGATACATGGGTGTGGATACATGTGTGTGGATACATGGGTGTGGATACATGTGTGTGGATACATGGGTGTGGATGAATATGTGATGATGTATGTTTGCAAGGTTGATGTACATCATTAAAAAGGCATGTTGTCTTTGGGGAAAGATCAGAGGCAAGTCAGTGAAAATAAGGCACAGTTAGAAAAGATTTCCCTTATGTTCCCTGACTTTCAGAATTACAAAAATATTTCCATCAGATGTATTAATTGAACACACAGGCCTTTCACATTTTTCACTGCCTAAAAATGCATACAGGAAAGGCCTCCGCTATTACATAAGACGTTACAGGGGACCATTGTGTCTGATTTTTCAGTATAACAAGTAACCGTTGAGTTTCATAACATAATAAAATAGAACTGTATTCGCCCATTGTGACATTGACATTTTTCCCCAAACCCCTTTGGACATATGTACATGCTCCTATGTATACACTCCCACAAAAGCCTTTAAGCAGCAGAGGTTCACTGTAAGTTCAGCTGAAAAGGAGAAACCTTGGAGCAGCTTAGGGATCAAGCTGTTTGCTCAAGGTCATTACTGCTGCAGTTATCCCGGCTAGTTGTGCTGCTGTTATCCCTTCTAGATCCTTTCCTTTCTTGCCGTGCGACTTGAACCGACAACCTTCCACTTACTGGCCTGCTGTTCTATCCTAAAAAAACGGTGTTCACTAAATTCACTAAAAACCACAGTCCTGGCACGGGCAAAATTATATTAACATTTAATTTGAGAAATGACGGTAAAATTTGTCAGAGATATTAGGGTTAGGCTAAGTTGAGGTTTACCGCTTGTGTTTGCGTAGGTATTACAGATAAATTAATATCCTGACTCTATATCAAGCATGTACAACCCCTTTTCCAAAAATGGGTTAAATGCAAATAAAACAGAATAAAATAATGTGCAAATCATTTATCCTTTTATTTAACTAAAAATAGTAAAAAGACAACATATCAAATGTTGCAACTAAGAAATGTTATGGTTTTTGGAAAAATACTTGTCAATTTTGAATTTAATGCCAACAACACGTTTCAAAAAAGTTGAGGCAGGGGCAAGTTTACCACCGTGTTACATCACCTCTTCATTTAACAGTCCTCTGCAAGGGTTTAGGAGCTGAGGAGACCAATTGCTATAGGTGTAGATGCTGCTGCTCAACATTTCGGGGTATCCTTTGTCGTATTTTTATTTCATAGTGCGCCAGATGTTTTCAATGGTTGACAGCTGTGCACTGCAGGCAAGCCAGTTTAGCACCCAGACTATTTTACTATGGAGCCATGCTGTTGTAATACGTGCTGAATGTGGTTTGCCGTTGTCTTGCTGAAATACCGTAATTTCCTGTTTATAAACCACAGCTTATACATTGATGTTGAAAACATTATCAACCGCGGTTAATACATGGGTGCAGCTAATACATAAGTCCACATTTATAAAATCGTTTCCACAGGCAAATATTTTCACAGGTGATTGTGTGACGATGTAATGGTCTCAGAAACTCATATTGCAAATATGATACAATTGGAGTCACAGTGGTTTCAAAAATCAATTTTATTCTTCAACAAATACATTTTGTTATGTTTAATATTAATACACAATGTATGTATGAGTCATCATTGAGCTTTTGCTAAAGCCCCGCCTATCTAAGTTACTGTTGCTATGCCTATTAAACTGAGCATCTTTGTAAGCGGCAACCAATGTAGCCCGATGGGGAACCAGTGTTGCCAGGTGTGGAGGTTTCCTGGAATTGGGTTATTTTTTATTCCAGTGCTCGGGAAAAAAAATGGGTTGGGGCAGGGCAATTTATTGATAAGGTTGTGTAGAAAAAAAGCATTCAGGTGGATTTATTGTGGAGTTTGCGGGTGATCTTGCAGTTTACAGTAAATTATATCTGGCAACACTAGTGGCAACAACTGTAAACAGCCAAGCACGGAAGGATAAAGTAACATATTAACAGTCAGTGTGATTAAGCCTACAAGTGCCCCAATGAAACAAGCTAATATTTGAGGTACCTAGCAATTTAGCTGACGTAGTAGTAAGTCATATTAATGGTCAGGTTTGCACAAATAACTATCACGTCAACGTTACATAACATTGTTGCCTAATGAATAATTATGTATAAATGTTGACTAAAGCATTTCACAACCCAAGAGAAGTCATTGTAAATGACTCCCCCCTCTAAACATTTCAGGTACCTGCTGTCTGATTTGCAGCTGGTGCCGTAGCGAAGGCACACCGTTTCGCCACTTTGAACCTTAAAGACGATAGCTTGACAGACCTTTAAGTAGTGACCGGTTGCTAAGGTAGGATTGGACTCGGGCCGTTTGGAGGAGGGGTTTTGCGAAAAGTAAATTCTCTGGGCAAATGCGTTTTTTATATGGGTGCAGGTAATACTTGGGTTTGCAAGGGTCCAAAGAAAGTGGCAGCGGTTCTGGATCTTGTTTCTGGTTCCTTTTTTGCATGGTAGTTTTAACTTGCATTTGTGCTTGCAGTACATTGTGTTCACGGACAATGGTTTTCAGAAGTGTTCAACTTTTTTTAAATGTGTTGCTAGCATCAAATTCAAAGTGGGTGTATATTTTTTAAAGAAACAGCAACATTTTTCAGTTTCAACATTTTAGATGTTGTCTTTGTACTATTTTCCACTGAATACAGGGCTCAAATGATTTTCACATTACATTCTGTTTTTATTGACATATTATGCAGCATCCCAACCTTTTTAGAAACAGGGTTGTAAAACCCATTAGTAATTTTTCAATTTGTCTACTGAAGACTTAGATTTCCTGCTTTCTCTTTCTGTTAGTTTGATTTTGGATTTGTTTTATATGTTGATGTATATCTATACTAACCAATGACATCCACAAAGGAAATAAATGGAGAACAGCATTCTTTCAGATCACTGTGATGTTAGGTTTTGACTTTGCATTTATTCTTGAATGTAGCTTCGTTTTTCTTCCTTTGTTCTTAAACTTGGCCTGTACTTTTGTTCTGATTGATTTCACCAGTTTCTTCTCAGCCTTCGTTAGCATCTTATTTGGTTTGCCCAGTTTTGTCAGTTTTGTTGAGTCATTGAGTCTTTTTGTGTATGTGTTTTTGCCTGCCGTATTCTTGTTTCCCCCCCCATTTTAGTTTCCTTATTAAACCATATTTGTTTTGTTGTGTCCTGTAAACCAAAAATGTGACAATCCAATCAGTGAAGGGTATTAACCTTATTATGTTAAAGATGTGGTCCCTTATATATGCATTTCCTTATTCCATAACAGTACATTCTTATCCTATCTCCTCAGTTAAATGCAAACAGATAATCAACAGGGTGGTCTAGAATATATTTATTCATTTTTAGGCTTGCAGAAATGTCCCCAATTGCTGTTATTAGTTTTTTCTCTCTTTTCTTGCACTGACAGATAGCTACTTCATTTAGTACTTACTACTATGGTTGTGTGGTTGTCATATACAACTATCTTAAGATAAATTATTCGTAAGTCGCTCTGAATGAGAGCATCTGCTAAATGTCTAAAATGTGTAATGTTAACTCCCATTGATCCATCAGTGTGTGTATTTTTCAGATAAGTAACAAGTCATCTGTATAGCTATGACAGAAACAATATAATATCCATTACAATATATTTTCTTTAGGTTACTTTAGTTTTTTGTCAGTAAGTAGTTTCTAGCCCAGTTATTTGTCTGCCATTCAGTAGTACTGTGCATTCACTTCTGAGCAGTATGAATTGGTAGCACAAACATAATGATATTAGTCACTTTCCATAGTGAGTAATGCTGTAATGGAATACATTACTTTGACTGAAATGTGTAATGGGTTCTAATGTGCCCATTTGAATCTTCCCTTTGTTGAAAGAGAAATTATTTCCACACATTGAAAATCAATGCACTAGTTGTTGCTTTATCAATTCAATTAACTGTCTGACTAATTAGTACAGAATTCAGGACAAGAATGCTCCTTTATTGCAAGCACATTTCCGTGCGCATTCATTCTCCACTCCTCCCATCCCCTATTACTTGCGATTGTTGTTAAAATGTGGCCAGGGAGGAAAGAGGAAGGAGAAAGGTAAGAAAAAGTGTTTTGGGAAGAACGCATTGGCTTGATCTAAACATATTCCTGGAAATGTTTAATGATGTAACTTCAAACAAGGAGGAAGTGGAACATAGACCAATATTCGACTTGTATTACGTCTCAAATGGTTTGTGTACTTCACTATGGATCTATCCCCTGAAAGGGTTTATTTATGTCACTGAGCCCTCCTTTGTTTCTTTCTCAATGAACCACTTAAATTGCCTGGAACAAAAAATGTATTTTCTAGATGCCTCACAGGCCTTGTTTGTGTCCTCTATAGTCATGTCTGCCTCGCATGATGATTACTGCCTTGCGCGATGAAACTACTTCCGCTGTTATATTCTTTACGGCATAATTCAGTTCTTCATTCAGTCATTTGGTCTCAAGCAAGGATTGTTAACAGAAATAGGATTATCTCTAACCAATCAAAAAATCTAAGCCAGTTTCACATTTTCTAAAATATGCTTTACCTGTGTGTTCTCTGTAGGAGAAAAGGTTTATAAATTATAAAAATGCTGTCAACATCTACTGAACATCTATAGGCAATTTAGCTGTATTATTTCAATAAATGTTTATTGATGTGTTAAGTAGTTAAAGTGCCTATGATGTTTTTAATGTGACATTCCCTCAGTCCTTTTATGATTAACACTAGAACACATAATACTGTGTCTTCAACAGTAACATCAATGCATTCAAAACAATCCAATTCAATCAATGCATTCAGTATTTCTCACAACCATAATATCTGTCCACACACCTCATGGATAGAATTTAATCAAGAAGAGACACACATTCAGATTGCAATATCTCTGTTTATAGTACATCTCCCCTCAGATTTCAAAGATATCCTAGCAGACAAAGATTATGGTTTATCTCAAAAACCAGCAGGGAACGGTCATTATTTATATATATTTTGCCAATCAACTGAGAATAGTACTTATACTTTAATAGCATACAGTGGGTTTTGTAATGGAGTCCATTTATGTGTGATGAATATATATCTTTATTGCCTCTGGACTGAAGAAACAACAGGCTTACCGTAAAACAATGCCTTGTGGAGATGTGCTGGGCCTAGATTCATAAACACATAGTTTTTTGGGGAAAAAAACATTTTATGTGCCCAGTTCTATAGCAACTGTATTCTAGCTGGCATTGCCAAAACTAAATGATAGAAAAGCCATGAACAAAAAGTGCAACTATAAACAAACAGTGCAGAAATTGAGCATGATTTATTACTCTAAACTAATCTCGTTCCCAGACACTTCAATCCCAAATGTGCGGAAGGTCTAGTGGAACAATATGTCAAACTTGGTCTATATTAGCCAATAAGAAAATCGTTAGAAATTCCCATCACAACTGGCTTGGCTTAATCAGCTTAGTCTTCCAACAAGTCATCTCCCACAACACCTTCCCTACATGTCTTGTACATTCAAGCATTAATCACTAAGTTTTAATATCGTTGTGAGACAGCAACTGAGCTGTCTTTGTACTGCAGGGTTACTGCACTTCCTTTAACACAAAGCAATGTTGTGCTGTTACTTTTATCAACTTGGCCATGAGACGGTAGACCATTCCATCCTTATGGTCTGGCTAATGAGAATTGGTGTCTGAGCTGCCCTTGGCCTGCTTTGCTAACTACCACTTTCAAAGAGTCTAATGTGTAAAGACTATAAAAAGTGAATAAACCAGCTACTTTTGTCTCTATTGCCAGATTCAAAGGAATAATTAACATGTTTACTCACACCTGTAGCTCTTTCATGTAAAGTGCCTGTGCATTCCATTACTGCCAAGTTGTCTTTTGTTGATGTTACTGTCTATTCCCTAATAATAAGATAATTCTATCTTGCTATTGTGATTTTATATTTTCTGATGGCAGTTCTATGTTATTACTTGTATGCTGTATTATGCTGGTGTCATGCGGTGTTGTTTGTAGTTTTTATTTCGTAGTTAGTGAGCTCTGGTTAAATGCTTGTTTTTAATGTTTTGTTTGTTGGATTTGTGCTGGCGTCTAACCCTTCCTCCCGGGAACCCTGTTCTACATAATGCACCTTTTAATCAAGATATCATCTCTAACTTGGCTACAGAATAGTTTTTTTGGATGAACTCTTTGCCTAGCCCCTTCATATTGTTACAGTAGAAGCACTATAGTTTTAACTATGGTTTGAGCCTACAGTATGCATATATATATATATATATATATATATATATATATATATATATATATATATATATATATATATCTCTTGCATTAACTGTTCTGGCCAGAAGTACCCATGCAAATTTATAAAATATCATGCTATCTCCATATATACTGTTGGTGAGTTGCAGGTGCAGGTGAATGCAATATGAAAATTACTAATTCAACCAGTTTGAAAGGAGAAAATAGCTTTCCTGTGTTGACCTTGATGTTTTTGTTTCCACCGTACGTAATGTTATCAAGAGGTTTAAGGCCCATGACATTACAGCCAATACTGCTGGACGTGGCCCCAAAAGAAAATTAGATGGAAGATTGCAGCAAAGAATTGTTCAAATGGTGGACAAAGGACCCAGATCAGCTGCCACATAGATTGAATCTTGATGGTTACACACAAATTATGACAATTAACATAAACCACCTGTCGACAGGTCAATGAAAGGGGGTAGTATGGTAGGAAACCCACTGCAAAGAGAAGGATGAAGGAAACGCCAACTGCAACGTAACAAAACACATCTAATTGTGCCACAATCATTGTGGTGCAATTTTTCTGTTGACAGGTGACACCAAATTAGAGATTTTTGTGGAGAGATCTAAAAAAACATCAGTTGGGCGGCACCTTTAAATCTTGGAGAACTTGAGCAGTTTGCAGAAGAAGAGTTGACCAAATTGCCAGTACTGAGGTATATGAAAATCATTCTTGGCTAAAGGATACGCTTGATTGCAGTTTCTCTAGACAAAGGCTACAAAATATGTTTTTGGCTATCAATAATACCATTTATGGTTGTTTTCTGATTTGAAAGTATATATTAGGCTCTGGATTTAAAACAGGTTCTGTAATATTATCCTGGAAATATATCATTGTGGCAACCAACTATATCGGTCCATTTAGATTTCTTGTTTTCTGACACAATTAAAGATTTTTAAGAAAGTGCAATGGTACCAATACTTTTGGCCACAATTGTATAGTGTTTCATGAATTATGTACAAAAAGGAATTGTATAGGTGAACAAGACTCTATTTCTTGTTGGAAAATCTGAGTTTGCAAAACCTGTAGGGAACATGACATGCCAAAGCTGTTGTGCATGAGTTTTCACAGAGTTGTCTGGGCAACCGACATACTGTGATTTCCTATGTCTTCTATATTTATGTCTGGGTGCAACCTCACATTCTCTAGGCTGTCTTCTCATATTACCTGAGCACTTGTACAGTAGGAAGCAAAACCTTAACTTCCCTTAACCATGCAAATATACACATACATAAGATGAGATTTACATAAAATTTGCTTTACTCAACAGAGACTTTTGATGTGAACACAAAACAGAAGTGAAAGTTTAAAAGAGGGTTGAGATGGAAGTTAAGAAAATACAATTCTTTAGGAATGTAATTGACATTCCAATCCGTTTCAAAATAAAATGATGGTAACACTTCCTGATAAGGGTACACTCAAAAAAACTAAACAAAAAACAACTTGTGTTTGTTTTGTGCACCACAAAAACTACTCTCCAAAAAGGCTCTGATACATTCCACTTTAGGCTTCACTTCCTTGCCTGCCCAGCCAGCTTTTGATGGATAATTTGTGCCTTGACTTATTCATGAAAATCCATTTGGCTTGTTACCAATCAGCTTGCCAAACAGGTCAAATTGAATGTTTTATTACATTGCATCACTCACAAGCAATTGGAGTTGTGAATGAAGGAGGATTTTGACGAATGGCCAGGTCATGTTTTTTGTTATTTCAACTCTGATTGTTCATCCTAATCGAAGTGTTTGTCTTTATAGAATTTCCATCTGAGTGATTCCTCAGAAAGATAAGAAACAACCACATATGAGCAACTGTGGTAATTACAATTTCACACAAACTGTGAACCATGGTACATATCAAATATAACAGTATTTAAAAGATAATTCATTTAAAAAGCTGGTTAAAAAGGCTGTGTTAGGACACGTGTGTAGTTACCTGAAATTGGTTGACATTCCTGAGGTGACATTGGCCATTGGCTATCTGTGATATCA
The DNA here is from genome assembly GCA_016801105.1 of Esox niger. Classification (NCBI taxonomy): domain Eukaryota; kingdom Metazoa; phylum Chordata; class Actinopteri; order Esociformes; family Esocidae; genus Esox; species Esox niger. Next base: position 8,321 of record JACXGJ010003901.1, read on the forward strand.
TTCTGCAACACATGTAGTCTTATAACAGATGGGCACATCACACAGTTTACCTGAAGCATTGCAGTCACTCATGCCTCATTTCTGCCAGATTCGGATCTTCCGATGTTCCAGGCAAGAGGCCATATTTAGAGGCCACGCATATTTACTGTGGTGACGAATGACATCTGACAAGCGCGGTAAATGATCCCATTCCTGCGTTGTCATATTTTGACTAGGTGTCTCAGTCACCTTCATCATTAGGGGTCAGTAAGCATCCGTATGATCCACAGATTTGAGGGATGCTGGACACAATTGCACATGTTTTTGAACCTGCTCTACTATGCCTAATGTTAGCAGTTTGCTTTGTTGTGTGTTTTACCAACAGTGCTGCTTTTTTGGCCAGGGGTCTTCTGATAAAGAGATTAACTCAATGTGATCAAATCTTTCAACTGTAGGCAATATAATATAACCAAGGCAAAGGGCCATGGTACAGATTTAAACTTGGTAGGTGGATAAATCCTTTTTGTGAACAATCACTGAAATTGCTGTCAAGGCCACAGTTTGCTGGAGCCCTGGTTGCAAGGTTCTGAAAAGAAAATTGTAGTTTGAAGGAAAGTTTTCCTTAAATAGTGAAAGATAGATATCAACATTATAAAAATTGTAGGATATGTTCTCCACGATTCTCACTGGATTCCATTGGAAAACCCTGGACATGTTTAATCGGTTGTCTTCATAACAGAAACCTGATCCATTCAAATATTTAGAACTTCAGTTCTTGCAACCCTTTTATGGTTCTTTAATGATAACCCTGCTGGGGTTTACAACTTGGCAAGCTAGCACAGAGCTGAATGCTTTCTTGTTAACAAGTTACACACTTGACCATCTGTTAACCTCACGTGTATTACTGAATGTCAAGCATTCAAAGCAGTTTGAACCATACAGTATGACAAATCTTTGACTAGAGAATGTTGATAATCCTGATTAAGACACTCGATATTTTAACTATATGACAAGTGTCCCTTTATCTTTTCAAACTTTATTGTACCTCAGCGCAGGATCTTTTCTTAACCTTTTGTCGGAATAAAGTGCCCCAATTTGTCATATCCAATACATGTAACAACTTCAAGCACACAGACAGCTTGGCAAAAGGTCATTGGCCAAGAGCAATACACTTTTGAAAGCGAGCGCTGCACAATGACGGATTCTTCGAGCTGTCTATGTACAACAAAACAAATGCCTTGCCAGGCTTGTCACAAAGCCCCACAAAGCATTGACAGATAAGCAACCTAGAAATAACTGGAAGTGACATGAACATGGAGAAATCTCTCTCTCTCCCTCAATGTCTCCCACTTGTGTTTTTTCTCTCCCTTTTAGGTCTGGGCCTCTGTTATTCTTTTGGACTCATTGGACAGGTACAAGATGGATGAAAGAAATGTCTCCCACCAAGGTTAGGTTAGCCTAAAAAAATATCCACACATACACGTTTTAACATTGTTGCGCCAATGATAATTGCTTTTCCAATCCTAACCATTTAGTAAATGTTTGCCCTTGAACTAACCCCCAAGCAGAAGTATTTTTGTCATACTGGTAACATTTCCCTACAGGGTAACTTTTACCATATTTTATTATGCTTGCAGGTATTTTTGGTTATCACCCATTTAGAAAAACATGTAAACATACACACACACACAACACCATAACCCCACAATGTTTACCCTAAGCCTAACTCTAAACACAAAAGAATAGCCTGCTTCATGACTTTTGGATAGTCAAGAACACACATAATCATTCGCTAAGATTTATCTGGTATAATGAAATGATAAACGTGTGAAAGAGTGAAAGGACCGAAACATAAATAAACGTACCTATCAAAATGGGTATAACGAAGTTGATTAAAAAAAATATTGCTTTTTAGTAATCTTAACCCTACAATCCTACCCTAAACTTACCCTAACCATAACTTTAAATAACATTCATGCCACTTTACCTAGCCCTAATGCCCAGCCAATAATGCTGAACCTGAATTCTTAGCTTATCCCATTTGCAGATCTAATATTCATGTTTTCTTATTTAACCACAGTTTGGTCATTTCTGTCCCTATAAATAAGTGAAACACAGACATTTAGGGCTGAATTCAGTATAAACACAGTAGCTCTTCTTTTCAATTATATTTTAACAACCAGCAAATCTAATATTGTTCTTTGAATGTAATTTGCAACAGTGCTGTAAGGTTTATTTCAATTGACATGAACTAAAGTAAATTTTACATTTACTTCATTTAGCGTGTTGCTCTCATCCAAAGAGACTTGTTGTAGTGAGTGCATGGGAAGAAGATTCAGTTTGTAATTGCCAGTCACAGCCTGTGCTGTTCCGGCATTTAAGTTTCTATGTTCACTGTAGTTCTGTTCTTGTTTGCCTATTTCTATGTTCTGTTCAGTTCTACTATTGTAATTGTTTTTTCTTGTGCATTGTTAACCCCTTGTTAAGTCACTATTTAAGTTCCTAAGAGGCAGCCTTGATGTCTGTCATTGTTCGATGTTGCATTGTGAGGTCATCAGGTCCGTTATAGTGTCTCTATTTTTGTGGTAGCCACCAATGTAAGGTATTCATGCATTGCATTTAATGCAGTGTTTGATCAGTGTAAAGAGTCTGGTTAAGACAAAGAAAAAGTCTGTCCATTATTTTACTGTACAGAAGCTTTGATATCAAACTAATTAGAAAAAAAAATCCTTGTTGATCATTGCAAGTAGGTGCAAGTTGCAAGTCTTTGTAAGTCTCCTTTTTCCTACTTGTTGCCTTATCCAGGCCATGTGTACTGTTATTTCTGTGCAGTTCTTTCATTTTTCACCTTGGTTCTTTATTTTCTTCTCTTAGTGTTGTTCCTGAATGCAGCCTGTTCCCTGTGTCCCATTTTTTCAATGGTTGCACCTTTACCCCTGCTCTCATTAGCACAGTATTTAGTTCAAGCCTTTTGTGTTAGTTCTTTGTGAGGCATTGTTTTGTCTTATGACTCTACAAAGCTCGTTTGAGTAGTCTTCTAGCTATAATTCCTGCCTACCATGTACCGACCCTTATAGCTTGTGTTTACCCTAGTGACTGGCAACTGGTGCTTTCTGAAATGTTTACAGCGTTCATCAACAATTGGTTTGTTTTTTTCGACTTCTTTTGACCGTTCTGCCATTGAAAACATTTGGCTCATAATTCTTTTCTTTACGAAAAATACGACATAGGAGACCCCGAACTGTTGAGCAGCTGAAGGTATCATGCTTTGTACTGTACTGTACTGCACTGTACATTCTTCAGAAGACGCATATCATGACATCAACTCTGAGTCCACTGGGAGTTGCTGTGATGAAGCAAGGCCTTAATCACACAAAAAAGAACTGAACCTCTGTTAGTGTTGATTCCCCACTGGACAACTTCCTATGGATGGCGAGTTGAATGAATCCAGGCTTTATTATTATTGGACCTCTTCTTAGCTCTGCTAAGCAGCATAATAATGTTGTTCTTAGTGCCTGGATGAACAGAGATTCCCTCATGCCTGTTAAACCTGAAGATCATATTGATTGGCAGAACAGAAACCACAGGCCTTGTTTCAGCGGCCAGTCTCCTGTCTGTTTCGATCATTTCTCCTCAAAGACATCAACTTTCCACTGACTTCAACACCCATGCAACATGTTACTATAATGTCTGTTAGTAGACTTTGTCCGTGTGTCATCTTGGAATTCCTCTGCGATGGTCCGCTGTCATCACTTTTTTTCCTTTATCAAAGGATTTATTTCTTCAGAATTTACCAAAGACTATTCGAAATGGTAGAGACCCGATGACATGGTTGACGTAATACAGTAATATATTTTCAGGAGGATCCAACGATGGAAGAACTGCTCTACTTCCATAGATTTCTCTTATTGACATGTCATTCCTATTCCCAAAAGACTTGCCCAAGATTTATAAGTACAAATATGTGAACATCACCAAAGGGCAAGTTTAAGTGACCCTACTTCATCCCAAAGCACTGGTTGCTATCCAGTTAGCGACATAGCATGGTCAACACTCACGGTTGTCATGGGATCGATATTTAATGTGTCCTTTTTCTCATACTGCCTCTTTTTATTGTGCAACTCGCATACCAGCCAGCTCAACAGGAACCCGCAATAGCTTCCTTTTTCAGATGCCCCCTCTTGCATTCCCCTTTGTTCACTTGTCACTCCCTGGTCCGGCTGATGAGGAGAAATGAAAGAACATTTATTTATTTTTTTCTGTCGCACAGCATAGAGAAACAGCCTTTGGGTGACACGTCGGGTTTTACTCAAACAGTGCATTCTGGTTCATTTGCATATGGGTTTTGTCCATCTGTCCCAGTTTATGTAAGAGATTGTAGACTTTTCTTTTCTCTGTCTTTCCGTTAAGTGTAGATTCTGGAGAGATAAGGGTGGAGACCTCTGCCCGCTTTGTGGAGTTCATTTGCATGGTGTAAATTAGCATAAACAAATGTACAGTAATGTCGGTAGGCATGGGAAGGAATGGGGTCAGGCTGGTTTTACTTCTTAATGTATCCCTCTTAAAATGATGCATTAATTCATCAGATTCTTCTGAATCTGTGACCATTAGTCTTTCTTTTGACACCTACAAATGAAAAGAAATTGCAAGGAAGTTCCCGGAAGGGGGTTGCATCATGGTTCACTGGATGTTTTGAATAAATTCCCTGTTTTCTGTTTTTTTTATGATATGGACTATATCCCAACTGGTGTTTTGTCTACAGCATTCAGTAGGCCTACAATCGTACACCTATTTATCACACTGAGCCCTCCACATGGTAAAGAGACTCTTGACGATTCACACACGAAGACTAACATATTTTCTTTCTAAAAATACATCTAAATGAATTGCTAGCTGTACATCCTAAAGGGTAATAACAATGAATATGTAAGGTTTATCTGAGAACATAAATAGTGTGAAGTAATTGTTGGACAGTGAAAATACTCAACTGAGGAACCCAAATTGATTGTGGTACATGGCATATATTTTATGTGAAAAATGTCAGTGACGGGTTCTAGAGTTTACCTTTTCTTAACTCACCATAGACAGCATGTGGGCTTCATATTGGCTATTTTGATTTAAAAAAAATTTTTTAAAACTAGAGCCTTTATTAATTATTGGTGCTTCTCCAATTGTTTTGTGAGTCTAACACGAGAAGGAACAAGTAGTCCTACATTGGGGGTATTGGTAAACCAACACTTAAAAGTACAGCTTTGTTTATATCTCCAGCTTGGCGGCATTTTTTAAAGGAGTGTACTGTAAGCAGCTGCTAATACCTCAAACATGTTTACATGTCTACACCAATAACTTTGTCTCCCCAAAGCATTCAAGAATCACTGTAATTGGGCTAAAGAGCCGTGTTTCGCTAACAATATGGTTAAGAATCGAGAAAATTAGCACCTTCTAGTGTGCTCAAGCCATGTTACGAATGTTACTCACCTACTTATTTAATCACTGATCCTACTTAGTTAATAAAGAATGTAATGCCCACACTATATGATTGGGCAACAATATTTGTGCCATGTTTACATATTCCTCATCATTTTCTATTATGATATCATCAGGCATTATACAACCCCAAAAAGTGAGATGCTGCATAATATGTAAATAAAAAGAGAATGCAAAGATATGCAAATCACGTATACACTACTGTATATTCCATTAAACATAGCACAAAGACATTGTTTTATTGTTTCTTGAAAAATATGTGCCCATTTAAATTCAAAGTGCAATGATTTAAGAATAACATTTCTCAACAAACATGTTTGTTGAGAAGAGTAATGTTAGTTACGTAAATAGTGGCAAATAGTGCAACAATTTAAGAATAACATTTCTCAATGTAAAATTGCAAAGAGATTGGGGATCTCATAATCTCCGGCACATAATATCATTAAAAGATTCAGAGAATTCTAACAAATGTCTCAAGGTCAAAACCAAATATTGGATGGCCATGATCTTTAGGCCTCCAGACAGCTCTGCATTAAAAACAGACACAATTCTGTTGTGGAAATCATTGCATGGGGTCAGGAATACTTCCAAAAACCATTGTCTGTAAACACAGTACGCTGCTGCATCAACAAATGCAAGTTAAAAAACTCTACCATGCAAAGAAGAAACCAGATACAAACAAGATCCGGAACAGTTGCTGCCTTTTCTGGGCCCGAGACCATTTAAGATAGACTGAGGCAAAGTGTAAAACGGTCCTGTGGTCTGACAAATCAAAATGTACAGTTATTTTGGGGAATCATGGAGGCCGTGTCCACCAGGCTAAAGAGGAAAGGGACCATCTCCGGGCAGAGTTCAAAAGCCAGCATCAGTAATGGTATGGGGGTGCATTAGTGCACATGGCTTGCACAACAGTGAAGGCACCTTTAATGCTGAGCAATATATACAGGTTTTGGAAAAACATATGCTGCCATCCAGATGCCATATTTTTCAGGGAAGGCATTGCTTTTTTCAGCAAGGCAATGCCATAACACATACTGCATATATTCCATCATGGCTCCATAGTAAAAGAGTCTCGGTGCTAAACTGGCCTGCCTGCAGTCCAGACCTTTCACCCACTGAAAACCTTTGATGCATTGTGAAATGAAAAAATATGATAGAGACCCCGAATTGTTGAGCAGCTGCAGTCCAATATCAAGCAGCAATAGAAATTAATTTCATTTTCAAAACTACAGCAATTGGTCTCCTCAGTTCCCAGACACAGAGTACTGTTAAAAGAAGAGGTGATGCAACACAGTGGTAAATATGCTCTTGTCCCAACTTTTTTTGAACACTGGGTTTGTATTCTTGGATTAGTGTTGCCTAAGCATATACTTTAAATTGTTACTTTGAAAAGGTATCTAATATATCCATTCTCATATGAAAAGTAGCCTAAAAGTAGGACATTCTTGTGGCATACAACAGATCGAGCTTAAACTCTAGTCGGTCAAATTCAATTATCCCATGATTGGAACATGAAGCATTACAATACTTCCTGTGCTCTTGAAATTTAGCGAATGTTAATTGACAATGTAATGTTGAAGCCATGGCAAGAAACGTGCTGGGAGAACAGATGACATTTAATAAAAACAACTAAGACATAATGAAACAAACTAAACCATAAGACAAAACAGTACAACATTACATTTGAGTGAAACCAATGACTGGCAACATACACTAGAAAAGCCAGAACATACATAAGGACAGTGATCAGGAACAGAGGGCAATGAGAGCAATAATGACAAACAGATGACCCTGCTCTAAATGAGGGAGAGTTGGCGTTAAACCTCACTGGCATGGCAAGCCTGCCCAGGACGTGACAAACATTGCCGTCTACAAATGCGGCATTACCATGCATGTATAGAATGGTTTCCCAGTCCATTGCCTTCTTGTCATATAGTACCAACAAGGAAGAATAGGTCTTTGTACACCCTGAATTGCACGCTATGCCCTACACAGTTCACAAGGTTTGACCAAAGCCCTATAGGCAAAGGTCAGTGGCATGGGACTATATTGGCAACATGGTGCCATTTCAGATTCAACCCTAGTGTGACACATAGACACATCTGTCCACTTGGCTTTGCCGCCACAGTGGAAGTAACACACCAACTTGTCTACATTGTTCGTGTGTTCATGCTTCTATGTGGTAATAGAGTAGTGAGCTAAACCATATGGCCGATGCCCCTAGCCATTTGTTAACTTGCTATAAGATGTGTTTAGGCAGGCCTGCATCTTTGTCACCCTCTTGTAACACACGGATAGTGGTATCAGCCTGATCGAGCGAGACCAGGTTGCCAGACAATCATTAACAGCCTAACACTGTTTGTTTGCCTCCAGAGAACCCATCTGTGAAGGATAGGACCAGACACAAAATCTAGACGAATAGAATAGCGGTGGTATAAATAGGATATTGTTACTTGAAAAAACAACTGATTGCTTACTTCGTTGGATGTTTGAAGCACCCTTTAATATGGAATGCAGTACAAACGAAAAGCACAGAGATCAAAGTATGTGGCAAGTTTCTTACAGACGAGTAGCTAAATATGACTGTTAATTGTGTTAACTGAGCATCAGTGAACCATGAATGAACCATTTAAGCTCCAGGGACTGACAGATCGTGTCCCTTGAAGTAAAATATTTCTCTTCAGAGTGCACTTCTTTTGACAGGGGCCTGCAGGGCTTTCATTTAAAGTAGTGCACCAGTTAGGGAAGGTGCTCTGTGGGATGCACACAGAGGCATAAGTGGTCTGGTGGTTATTTTACATGAAAAACTAGAAGTGTGTTATATATTATACATCAGCAACGCTCAGCCAGTGGTTGGCTATGTTTTCTTGAATTGGCTCATGTAAGAAAGTTTGTAAAAATCAGGTCAGACTATATTTACTATACAATTGTTGTTTTCCAGAAGAGAATGGCTGCCATCTGATCAATATGGTTACATATAATGTACAGTCTGTCATCAGAATTAGTATTGTGAGGTACAGTTTCTTTACCATGTCATGTGACTCTGGGGGTGTTAATGGGGTTGTAAAGATGACGTTCATGTTTAATGATAGAGCCTGGAGGAAATGCCATACAAATGTCCTCATGTGGAAAACTGGAACATTGCTATCTCAAGGGGCTTATTGTATGAATTTGTCTATGGTTTTCCTGTTCGCTTGTATGTAGTTGAAACCTGTGGTTCCCAGAACTGTGTGGTGATATATCAAGGCTTGTATTACTGACACAGATATTCCTCAACATTGATGTATCTGGGAAGTATTTGACATGTCCACCTTGAACTTCCGTTGCGCCAGAGATAAAGGTCCCACTACGTAGTTTTTTTGCTTACTATTGTTTTTAGTTTTGTTTATGCTGTGCTGCCGCTCATACCGTATGATCAACAAGCACTTATGGATATCTATTCAACGTTGAACTTGGACTGTTACACTACTCACCGGACCAACTGCTGCAATTCTTCTGTTCTGCCACCCATCTGTTTACCAATACAGCGACTGAAGACAAAGAAGAAAAGCAAATGTGCAGGTATCCTATGTAGAGCTTGGACATGATTCAGCAATCTGCCATTACTGACCATTCAGCTCCCAAAATGTTCAATCCCTGGGCAATAAAATGGATGAACCACAAGTGTGGATTAACTTTCAATGGGATATTGCAAAGAGCTGTGTGCTAGCGTTCTTGGAATCATGACTGGATCCTTCGGTGCCAGACTTGAGCCTCACTCCTACCGGCTTTTCAATCCACTAGTAAGACAGAACGTTGGAGTCATGTAAAAATAAGTGTGGAGGGGTCTTCATAATGGTACCTCTCGCCGGGGAACGGATGTCACAGTGATGTCCACACATTGTTCACCAGACTTGGAGTTACTGTCTGTAAAGATATGGCCCTTCTACCTTCCACAAGAATTCAGCTCATCTATTATCACAGCAGTCTATATGCCCCCGCAGGTGGATAAAACGTGCACACTGGAAGCCCTATATAGAGTAATCAATGGACTAGAGGATGCCCACCCTGGGGGAGCTGCTATTGTAGAGTAGATATGAGGAACGTAACCACCAGCACAAAAACCTTCCTACCTGGGAGATCCGACTCATGACCGTTGTAATTCACACATAAGGAATGGTTACATACCCCTCCCCCGCCCTGCATTTCGGAAAGCAGACCACACTTCAATTTTGTTCCTCCCATCCTACAGACAACTTCTAAAATAGAAAAAAACGGTTTCTCAGACTGTTCAATGGATGAGTAATTCATTACTGCCCAACAGAACTGCCTTGACACAATGGATTGGCAGGTGTTCTGTGATGCAGCCAATGGGAACATTAATGAATACAGACTCAGCATATACAGTATCTCCAAATGCATTGATGACGTCATCCCAAGGGTCACCTTCGGAAGGCTATCAGGGATGGAAAAGGAGTAAACGGGAAGACGTTGGAATTACCACGCATGTGGGGAGGACTGCAACACATTACAGAATTCAAAGGGAGAAATAGCAATAATGCTTGCCCTGCCACCTCGCTCCCTGATGAGCTAAACACCTTCTATGCCCAATATGCACCTTCTACACCTTCTAGGCAACCAACAGTGATACTTGCTGAGGACAAGGATAACTACACTCTGTCCCTAACCTAACCACGGCTGATCTGAGGAGAGTTTAAACAAAGTGAATGTCACCAGGGCCAGATGGCATTCCAGGCTGTGTCCTCAGAGGATGCGCTGACCAACTAGCTGAGAGGTTTTCACTTCCATATTCAACCTCAACCTGTCCGTAGAACCCTCCTGCTTCAAACAGACCACCATGGTCCCTGTATCGAAACCTTCCATCACCCGCCTGAACAACTTCCGCCCTGTAGCACTGACCACCATCATGAAGTGCTTTGAGTGGCTGTTCAGAACTCACATCGGCTCCACCCTTCCTGGCACCTTGGACGCCTTTCAATTCGCATACCGCCCCAACAGATCTATGGATGATGCCATCACCCTGACGACACACACCGCCCTCTCCCACCAGGAAGAAGGCAACACATACCTGAATATGCTGATGTGGACTACTGCTCCGGATTGAACACTATTGTGCCCGACAAGCATGTTCCCAAGCTCAGGACCCAGTCACTTAATGTTTTAACTGGTGATTACCAGGAAATGAAAGCTGAAATTCTGAACTCTTGTCTCATACTCATCTTTTGATCTTAAACCCAAATGTCTTCAGTGAACAACAAAAACAAATGAATTTGCCTTACCATTTCAATATTTTTGGAGGCGACTGTACCTTCATGATGGTTCTCTATGGTGTTTTCTGTTTGCTCATAGTTTTCTTCACCTTCACCAGTGCAGCACGATCAATGACATTCAATAGTTTGGCATTAAAATGATCCAGGAGTACATCAAATGACTCAGCACTATCTGATAAAACAGAGAAAATCAGCAAAATTATCAATACAATTTGCAGAATATCGTGGGGGTCTGGAAATGGGTAAAAACTAACTTTTGTGTGCACCCACAAAACAGGTGTTTAAAAAAATTAAATTACCAAGTGTTTTCTTTGCACTGGAATGTATCTTTGAATAGGGCAGCCACTCCTCTTCCTTTCCGTCACATATTCCTAGAACCAAATTTTTCATGTGCTGTCTCATTAAGAACAGTGTCACTACAATCTTCTGTTAGCCACGTTTCAGTCAGAAACATTAGGGTTAGGTTGTAGAATATGTCATTTACCAAGAGATATTTGTTGGCAAGAGATCTGATATTAAGTAAAGCCATCTTAATAGAAACCTTGAAACTTGAGTAGTGTACCTTGGGGGCATTAAATGTTCATGCATATAGTTCTCTTGTGCTTTGAAATAGCCACACAGCCAAACTGGAATTAGCTGGCCATGATGCAAAGCAATGAAATCACTGAGCTGATTTGAAATGGCGTATCAAGTCATTAATTAGTTGATTAGAGACGGCACTCGAAGATCCCTACCAAGGTCAAGTCAATAAGATTCACCATTACCCATAACTACAATAGTTACACGGGGAAGGAACTGACCTTTGCTTTCCATATGTTGTACTTTAAGCAACATTAAGAGATTTCGATTTCCTGTAATGAGTACTAAGTATTTCCGGTAATGAGAACTAATTGAATAGCTTGTCAGTTGCCATGGAATGATCAAGTCTGTGACAAATTACTGAGTCTATCTCAAAGTCACTTCAGCCTTGAGCAGGATGTGGTGAAATGGCCCTAAACCCAACAGCTGGATCGAGCAGACAACCTTATTGATAGTGTCAGAGTGAACCCTTCTGACATTGAGACTATTAGTCCATGACAGGGAGTCCCGTGAGGACCCCTGCAGCGATTCTAGACAGCTACAGTAGCAACGACAAACCACTGAATAAGAAATACATCACCAAGGACATAGAGGTATTGCATTGTGCCCCTATGACCCAAAGGGTAAAAATAATAAAATTAGGTAGTGCTAAACAATGAATTATGTGGTACATTTTGATCTAACCTTGCTGTCAGCTATTAGTCTCTACATACTGTAAGGAAAAATATAGATAATATTTGACATTTTTTCCCAAAGTTTTTTACTCATCTTTACCGAGGGTTCCTCTGGAGGGCACTGTATCATAACAGGTTAGGAAGTGTAAATACTGCATCCTTGAAGATGTAGAGGGCCATGCCATGATTTGAGCGGATAAAGGTCATATTACTAACACAGATATTCCACAACTGGGGCATATTTGATGCATTCACCATAAAAAGAATACAGTGTGTATGCCTATGTTTTTAGACATAGGCACAATGTGTATGCCTCTGTTAATGCCTAAGTTTTTCTTGTGCTTTGAAGTAGCTACACAGCCAAACTAGAATTAGCTGATCTTGATGCAAAGCAATGAAATTACCCAGTTGAATTGAACTGGCACATCCAGTCATTATAATGTTGATTAGAGATGGCACGAAAGATCACCACCAAGAGAAAGTCAATAACCTGACCAATACCCATAACTTTAATAGCTTCATGGCTTAAAGGGAACACAATTACTTTTACTTGCCATTTGCTGTACTTTAACTCTTATGCTACCAACATATTTAACTTAGGACTAACAACTGAGCTCCCTGTGGAATAAACTACTGTAATAAACAACCATCATATCAAAATGTTAACTTTCATTAAAACATTATTAGTTATGAAATGTATGTTATCTGAAAAAAATGTATTATTATTATTTTAGGAAAGTATTTTTAGGAAAAATTTATTAGCATATTGTGTAAATCATATTGCAGCTTTTATACAAACAACAATCCACATTAGTAATTTAAAACTTACTTACCATCCTTTTATTCTGGTATAATTTAGTTTTCCGTAATTTCAAATAACGATTATTTGTGTTAGGGTGAAACCAATATAAAATATTAAAAAATATTTAAAATATTTAAAAAAACGTTATTGTCATTAAACATGTACAAGTACAGTACAACGAAATGCAGTTAACATGTAACCAGAAGTGCAAATAGAGGAGTGCAAAAAAATCACAAGTGAAACAATTAAGACCAATGTATGTTTTAAGTGGAATGTATAAATGTGCAGTGAAGGCAAATACAAGTACAAATGGCAATTCAAAATGTGCAATTAAGGCAAATTGTAGGTGCAAGGTAGTGTGTGCAATTGAAATGAAGGGATAGCAGCAATGGGGTTCCTGAGGTAGTCATGTATATGTAACAACGAAAAACGATCTTATCAGACTTTGCAAAGCAATGTCAGAGTCCAGTAGTAAAAAGAGCAGTGCAAAGCGGTGGGGGTGTGTGTATGGTTAGTGCTGGGTCACAGAGTTAGCAGGGTTACAGTAGCTGGAAATGAACTGTTCCTGAGCCTGCTGGTGCAGGAACTAAGAGGCCCGTACCACCTGCCGGATGGGAGGAAACCTGTGTCTGCTGTAACTGTGTCTGTCTCCTTCAAAATGACAAACAGAGTGGCTCTACATGATCTTAATAAATAGTTCCATTTGTTAAAACTGAGAAAAGAGACAGTTCTTGTGTGATGCTTTAGCTGCTCTGTGAGCTTGCCCACAACTTAATTTTCTGAATTAATAGTAGCTTTTTGTTTTCCTCTGCACTCTCTATCATATTCATTTGTAGCTTCAGGGTAGAGCAAGACAGTGTTGAAGCACCACCAAGAATCAGCATAGCACCCCCATCAGTATGAATATATTTTATTCTTCCCGTTCACTCATGTCACTAAAATTGAGGGATTAAATTAATCCATCTGGGCAGATGTGTTTAGCACCAAGTAAAATGTGGAACAAAAGTCTTCCTGGCATTGATTTACCTCCAGGACGTGAGCCGGTGCCATTCTAATCCATTCTTTTTTAGAAAGAAAACTAGTTAGAATAAATGCAAATGTTTCATGGAGATATGAACATATGGATATATTGATAAAGTACTATGCACAATGCAGACCTGTTGACATTAGATGGATGTTGGATCTAGTATATTGCTAACTAACTTGCCGGTGGGCTATGCTATGGAAGTTACATCCATGAAATGTTCACCTAATGACTATGTTCGAGGATGTTTTGATGTTTAGTTTGGCCAACCTAGCCAGCTGCAGATGTTATAGCCATAAGGTATAGCTTAGCATTTTACCATTTTCCTATGCTGTTTCAGGTGCCTAGCTTCATAGTCATTTCAACTAGCTGCCACTTCTGCCTCTGAGGTTTTAATTTTTCATTTGTTCATGTACAGCTCTGGAAAGAATTAAGAGACCACAGCACCTTTTTCTTTCCATTCCAAAAAATTTGAAAAGGTAGGTTTTGGGTGAGGAACAGATGGGTTAAAATAAAGAGACCACTGCAAATTTAACATGTCTGTTCCTCACTCAAAAAATTCACTTTAAATTGTTTTGGAAAGGAAAGAAAAAAGGTTTTTTGAGTAATTGCTGTAGTATCCAGCCAGCTAGTAATAGAAATTGTTGCTGCGGTTTAGTAGCATAAGCTCAGCTGCCATGTTGTAATGGCTTGTTGGTTTAACTACTTAAGAACTAAATTAATAAAGCGGTGATTTGGCAGTTAAATTGTACTGCTTGATTTCTTATAAACCCCGACCATTTCTATTTACATTATTGAATGTGTAGATTTCAAATGATGCTTTCAAATGGTGCTCAATCTTTACATTCTGCTATAATCTATCACCCATCACAGCCATAACCATGCATGCATTAGTGCAAGTGTTTCATAGATTAAGCATAATCAAACTGGTTAACCTGTTAATCTACAAATATGTAGCTCTGAAACCACCCTAAAAATGCGACAAAATATAATCCGAAACAGAAGATATTTAAAAACATTCACAAACATTGAAATATTCACAACCGTTCAGGAGCTCTGTACTAGGTTGCTACAAAGGTGAAAACTGCATCTTTAGAACTGGATAGGTAGCCTATACATTCCATGAACAGTGCATCACCCATTGCATTTTTGACATCCACGTAATGTACCTGACCCTACACACATTAAACCAAAACAAACCATATACAAATGGTTCTAGCATGGTTGGTATAGCATGTGTCATTAGTTTGTAGTGAGGGAACATTTGGTGGGGTGCTGGATGGAGGGTTACAGTCTTAGAAATGTCTCCTGCAACCTTACTGCTTTTTCCTGGATAATGCCTGACTATAATTGAAATGTTCTGTTCAGGGGAGTTACCTTGCATCCCTGGGATATTGTCCACATCCAATCTTATATATAGGTCAGACTGTCTTGAGCTGTTACTGAAGTCTCTCTCTTTCTCTCTGTGACACACTTTACAAGACATTTAGCTCCTGTCCTTCACTAAGTGCTTTAGTATAGTTGAAGATTGAAGATTCCTCAGGGATCTGTTCATGGTCTTCTGATTTTCCTTTAGTGTTCACCGACCATTACAAGAAGGGAAGAACATCCTCCAGCCACCCATTGTTGTGTAATCTGACCCTCCTACCTCAAAGCCCGGCTCTACATGTTCATGTGGGCACTATCATCAGGTGTTATACTATTTCCTATTTGTGTTAATCGCTGAACATATATCCAGCCTCAGACTCAAGGATACATGCAAACATCCTGCAGATAACGAAGCACCATACAATACATTTGCACTCTCAAGGAGATATATAGGACACCTTGGTGGCTTGCCAGGTTGTCTTTTTGTATTTGTGCTGTGTGGAGTAGACATTGTGGGATCTGATAACAGCATTGCAGCATAAAAGACCACCTGGACCACGGCATCCTGCATTCCTGTGTATCAGCAATACAGTCACCTTGAAATTCACCTGACAGCACCGAGCACAGAATTAGCACCTATGCCGGACCACAAGTAGCCTCACCTCCACATAAAAAACATCTTTGTCATGCATGTGCTTCCATGGATTATTCACTGCCACTAATTACAAATCTGTGAAACATGTAAAATTAGAGGAGGTCCTATGAATACATTTTTTAAGAGATATTTTATCTGAGAGAACCTATTGATTTGAGTTTTTGTTAAAAAAAAGTGTTGCAAGCTACTTTTTATTTGGGGGGGCTTTCAACAAAGCACTCTCCTCCTGGACCTTTTTCTGTAGGTTGCCTCTTTCACAGAAGGTACCATAGTAACATAGGCTTAAGAGAATATAATGAACTAAGGGCCTGTATGAGTCTGCAACCACAATCCAAAAATCTACTGTGAAACCAATTTTGCAATATGTACCGATCAATACTGAGTACAAGGATCAGTAAAGAAGATGTGTGGATAACGGTCGGTGGTGGGTGCTGACAATGTGTAAAAGGGAATGAGCTCTCATATTTGAGTGAGAAGCTTCCCTATGTAACATCTGAAGACATACTGCAACTGTAGTATTAACACAAAAGATTTTCTGTAGATGCTTATTTTCACTGACTATCATTTTAACTAGCAATTTACTAACAATGAGGTTAGACAAAGGGTATGGTTATGTTTAAGGGTAGAGAACATGGATTTCTGGTCCAGGGTTAGGTCTCAGTTCCTCACAAGGTTGAAAAACAAACCGAAGTGTATGTGTGTTGTAAGCTGGTGAGTTGAATGAGGGAGGTGTCATGTATAAGTAAGCAACATCAATTCAGAAGAAAATATATATTGTTGAAAAACATTTTATGAACATTTTCTTAATGGAAATGAAGGCCCATTATCAGCAACCATCATTCCTGTGTGGCACTTTGTGTTTGCTAAATTTAAAAGGCAAATCTATTATTAGAAAACACTTTTGCAATTATTTTAGCACAACTGAAAACTTTTTTGCCAATTTAAGAAGTAATAAAACTAGCCTTCTTTGAACTAGATCAGTATCTTCAGCATCAGAATTCGTGGGCTCCACTACAGGCTCAAATGGCCCAAAACAAATAACTTTCTTCATAAACTCGTCAGTCTATCCTTGTTCTGAGAAATGAAGGCTAAATGACCACATTGCCCACACAGACTTTTAAATTAGCAAACATAAAGTGGAATTGGAACCCAGGAGTGAATGTTGCTGATAATGGGTCTCCGTATGCCTGTGTATATTTCGCCTTACAAATCAGCCATTTCCAGCTACAGTAGTTATTTACAAGATGAACAATGTCTACACTGTAAAGCTGTTATTTTAATGGACAAAAACTTTGCTTTTCTTTTGAAAATTAGGACTCTTCTAAGTGAACCCAAACTGTTGAACAGTAGTCTAGGTATTAGGTCTAAAGACAATAAAATACACAGATATTTACACATAGTTCCATGTTTTTATGAGCTTTTTTAAAATGTAATTTGGGTTTAAGTTGAAATGGAATGCAAAGCACAACCTACACTTTTACTGAATTTAATCAACATTTGAACTATGGTGGGTGTAGTCATTATGAAAAAAGCATTTAAAATGAATATTATTGCTGTTGCTACAGCTTTATCTGAATATCCATTGATATTCATTTGAGACCTGATGTCACGTCTTTGACGTAGTTTTTAATACATAGTATTATTTTATATTTTCACTTCCCACCCTAAACCTTTTCTAAAAATAAATTGACAGGGTTTCTGTTTAGTTGTGCCATGCAGCTCATTACATTTCTATGTTCAATGCGTTTTCTGTTCTAATATCCCTGTTTCTATGTTCAATTTAGTTCCATCATTGTAATTGGTTTCTCCTGTGACTTGTTTACCCCTTGTTATGTCCCTATTTAAGTTCCTCCTGACCTGGTGTTTCTTGTGAGTCATTGTTGGATCTTGTGGTTTGTTATGGCTATTTGGTTATGGCATGTCTTCTGAAGATGTCTTGGGATTAAATAATCTTCATGTAAGTCAACTCTGCGCCTGTGTCCTGCTACTCTCAAGGACTGTGAAAGTATGTTTGACTATGCTGCTCTAACAAGTATATGCTGGTTGTTCTGACATTACTTAGTGTTTACATGCAATGTTGGTCTGATTCTTTCCTTTACTGCTGTAAGGTAAACCCTTTGTGCAGTTAAATTCTTTTGGGTTCACCATGTAGTCTTCATTCAACCAGAACTAGTCTTTTATTGTGTTGTAACTGGTTTATAGTTACCAATTCAATATTTTGGTTTTGAGCAGTAATTAGTGCAGGTACAAAAATAAGTGAACCCCAAGTTGCATTGGTTAAATGAAGTTCAAACAGAAACATTTTTTTTTTTTTTTTTTTTTTTTTGGGAGAACTTGTGCACGTGCAGGGCTGTAAAAAATCTTGGCAATAGGTTCTGCTCCATTAGGGTAACTCATTGCCATCATATGATCCTGTGTACAATACTACCATAGCAACATACCGTAGAAATTTTTCATGCAATTCCTATGGCAATGTGCAAGGTATGCAGTACCAATCCCCCAACACTGCAAAACTGCTGCCACACATTGTTGTACAATGGCGCGCCATTTGATACCCTGTTGATACTGGCTCTGTCTGAGACTCAGACATACATTCTACTGAGTAGTTATCCTCACATAAAACCAGTCATCTTGTGAGGACCAGTGATTTTTGTTAGATAAGAATAAACCTACTGGGTGGGGCACCACCCATACAGTGCTCTCAGAGTATTTATTCCCACATAACACACTGCAAGGTGCCTCGCTGGGCAAGATGGACCAGCCATCTTATGTGGGAATTAAGCTACATCGCGGCACATCACCAAGGTGACAATACCTGTCATTCTAATAATATCCCCATATAATAGCTACTAAATGTATCATGTGATAATACTGATGGTTACACCATCTCATTCTAAACATTAATTATCGAATGTTCCCTTCTTGAATTATGTCACATTTGAGTTAAATCTATGGAAGACAGTAAAAATGACTCCAGGGACATGCACCCGCGTGCTAGTAAAAGCTCAACAATGACTGACTGAGTAATCTCATTGTTATATAGACAGCTTTACAATCTAATGTGATAGAGCATTCCTGAACTATTATCACTCGAGTTTCCTGGCTGAACTGGCTAAGCTAATTAGGTAAGTAGAATAATGTGGGTAAGTTATTGGGTACTAAATGAACCAGTAAAATAATATATATTTAAGAAAAGGTTTTGGCGATACTCTGATAAATTGACAGAATAAGCCTGGTCATTTTGGTTTTATTCATATAGGTAAATATAAAACACACCATGCTAAGAGCATGGTGGTGGGAATGTTAAGATCTGGGGCTGCTTTTCCTCTTCTGGACCTGGTTGACTACATTATGGGAACTGAGCTATACCAGTAAATTCTTGAACAGATGTTAGGCGATCAGTCAGAGCTAAAGCTGGGCCTAAAATGGGACTTCCAACAAGATAACGGCCATTTATTCAGATACATCAAAGAAACAATAAAGATCGGGGTTTTGGGTTGGCCAAGTCAAAGTCCTGACAATCTTTCAATGGCAACGCTTTAGTTGGAGGTGAAGCGAGCAGTACATGCGACATACCCCTCAATCATAGAAGATATAAGAGATGAATTAATGGCTACAGGTTATGTATTTAAAATTGTTGCTGCTAATGGTGCTGCCACAAGCTATTAAATGAAGGAGTTCACATATTTTTTTTAAAATAATTCCCTTTTGTTAAATATACAATAAAAATATAGTCTCTTTTTGTGTCCTTAATATATTCATCGGGTTTAAATAAGGATTTCTTGAGTTTAAAAAAAAAAAGTCACACAAAAATGATGATATTCCTGTAGGGTTCACAAATTTTTAAGAAGCACTGTAGTTCCAGTATGGCATATGACTACTACCTATTCTAAAGCTGAAATGTTACACTATAAATATTATTTCTTATGTCATCTAGTTTCCTAGGGCATGACATCATCAATGAACTTGATACCCTGATAAGCTCACTAACTGAAGATGGCTCAACACTAATATTACAGGGCAATTTCACATCTGCTTTCAATTCATTTCTTTCCACTCATATCTTTTTACCTCACGATTTCCCTATTGTCTCCCACTCACAAAGCAGAAAATGCAATCCACTGATACCCTTCTCCAGGTCACTGATTACTCATCATTCATTCCATCCTTTTGTTCCTCTGTCCTGTTAAAGCCACCTTATATTGTTTGAAATTCCACAGAGAAAACACAGAGAAAATCTTTGCTACTTAATTCATCTTTGTGGATGACTATGTCAACCACCTTGTCACTCCCCCTGACCTTTTCAATGTATTTACCACCTTTTCTGCCCTCTCAATCCCATACCCGTTTCCCTTCTCCAGCTCATCTACGGAGATCTTCCTCCATTCCCCACTTCCCTCATGAACTCAATCCAGAAAATTCAGTGTTCACTCTGACTCCTAAATAGCCAAAGTCTCTGCCCTCCCCAAGTAACCAACATAATAATAGCATAGCTTTAAAAATATGTGTAGTTGTGGCAATCACAGCTTGATGACTGTCAGGTGTGTTTTTACAATACATGTTTATTGTTGACAAACTTCATCATCTGCTCCCAAATAATTTTCTTTGTATCATGCATCTGTCTATAAACTACAATAAAGGTTTATTGCAGTAACAATATCACCACAGGCTCATTTACCACTTCTCAACCACATTTTACATTTCTCTTCTGCACATACTGCCACTACTGGTTTACTTCCAGCCAGCAAGATAAAATAATCACTGAAATGAGGTCACAGAAAAAAAAGGTCCTAACTCTTGAGTCAGCAAATATTTTATTTCAGAGAAATTATGATTTTTTTGCAAATCGTTACCTGAGGTGAAGCCACAAAGACTGAGAGCTAAGCAGCCGAAGATAGGTTTGTCAGGGAGGTGGGGCCGTAAGCTGAGGACCCAGTTCATAATGCCTCTCAATATGAGAGATCTGAGGTACAGTATACACCTATTCTACCTTCCGGTACTTTAAGACTGTCACTTCATAGACTAAGGCATTAGTGGAATTCTGTACATTTAAGGAAACTCATTTGACCTCTGACCTGAGACCTTTCTAGGTAATATTTTCAATGAAATATATTGACTAGATATCAGGCCAAAACTAAATATACTCTGACCATCAGGCAACTTTGATTCAAATGTATGCAGACTTCAGTGTGTTTGTGTGTATCTATGTGTGTGGTGTGTTTGTTTAATATCCTGAGGTACTTTTCCTTTTTAATTCCTCTCCCAAAGGGATACTAGGACCATCTGTGCCTGCTTTGTCCCCCCGTCATGCTGAAATCCTTGTCCTTGGCATCATTTGGCATCAGCTTGGCATCTGGAGCCTCTTGTGTAGCCAATCCCTGGCCTCCAAAATTACAACCTATTTCCTATATAACACACTATTTTTGTAGGGATTTAGTCAAAAGTAGTGCACTGTATATAATAGGGTATAGTTTGGGAAACAGATTCTGGCTTTAGTATAATATTTTTTAATTGAATGAGGATTCTCCTTTACTTCCCAAACCTCCTCCATCTTGATATAATTGTAGGCCTGCAAATTCATACTGCATGACATTTCAATATGGTTTAGATTTAATTTTAACATATTTGAACTGTTAGTATGCAGAAACAGGCATGCATTGTGATGTCATACAATATAATATTTGTCATACACAACTAATTAATATATCACCAATCCTATCAGACTTTGTTCAAAAACGAAATTTTAAAGACAATGTTTGCTCCCATGTTCATTGAGATCATAAATCTGGTAAAGTCAGCATTTCCTATTGGATTTATTGTGAAGAAAATCAAAATTGTGTATTGTTTACATTTACATTTTATTTGACTCATGATCCTGATTTTAAGAATATACCTTACAATAACTTGGTTGCATGAGGTACACACCTTATAATTGTGGATCTGGCTGTGTTCAGAATTTACCAATCACATTCAAACTCATGTTCAATAGAAGTCATTACACCTGCCATCCATTAAAGTGACCCTGATTAATCATAAATATCCACAGAGTGCTTCCGAAGCATCAGAGGAATCTCATTGTTGAAAGATAATAGTCAGGAGAAGGGGACAAAATATTTCCAAAGCATTAGATATACCATGGAACACAGTGAAGACAGTCATCATCAATTGGAGAAAATAAGGCACAATAGAGACATTACCAAGAACTGGACATACCGAAAAGATTTATGAAAAGATGAGAAAACTGGTCAGGGAGGATTCAGAAAAGCCTTCAGCAACATTAAAGTAGCTGCAGGAATTTTTGGCAAGTACTGGCTGTGTCCTAAATGTGACAACAATCTCCCGTATTGTTCATATGAATGAGCTATGGGGTAGGTTGGCAAGACGGAAGCCTTTTCTTACAAAGAACCATGGTGGTGGCAGCATCATGCTTTGGAGCTGTTTTTCTTCAGCTGGACCAGGGTTTTAGTCAGGATGGAGGGAATAATGAACAGTTCCAAATACCAGGCCTTTTTAGCACAAGTCCTTCAAGTCCTTCACCTTTCAGCATGACAACGACCCAAAGCACACATCCAAATCCACAAAAGCATGGCTTCACCACAAGAAGATTAATGTTTTAGAATGGCCCAGCTAGAGCCCAGACCAGAATCCAATTAAACATTTGTGGGGTGATCTGAAGAGGGCTGTGCACAGGAGACAGGACAGATGTGGAGCGCTTTTACACATGCTAATAGACTCCTACCCAAAAAGACTGAGTGCTGTAATAAAATCAGAAAGTGCTTCAACAAAGTATTAGTATTAGGGTGTGCACACTTATGCAACCAGGCAATCTGGATTATTTTTTTTCACCTCAAACATTTCAATTCGTTTTTCAATATAATTTTTCACGTTATAGGTTACATTAAAGGAGGAAAAAGTTCTGAGGTGATTTCTCTTTGTCTCATTTTTTTACATCATAAACACCTGGCTTTTTAACAGGGTTGTGCAGACTTTATAGCCGCTGAATATCGGTGTTTTGTTTTTGTAAGTCTCTTCATTCATGCAGATAGATAAATATGAACTAATCCTTTCATTTCTATTCTTAAACTTAAATATTTGATTGAATATGAGAAGTACATTTACATATCGATTTGAAATAGTTTTGTTGAAGAATGGAAACATTTGTTTTTACCATTGCTGTGTGTTTGAGCCTGCTGTTTTTTAGCCTTGCTTGCTGTTGAGAGCCCCCGTGGGATTTGACTGTCATAAAAATGTCTGCAGTGTTTGCAATGAGAGATGTCCTCTATATTGAAAGCACATCCCCACACACCTCTCGGCCTTCTAAATCAGGGGTGTCAAGTCAATTTCTACATCCGGCCTTCAATAAGTTCCCAGGGGCATGAAATGTTTTGACATAAAAATTAGCAGAAACAGTCCTCTATCCAATTTATTTTATTAGACAATATTTAACAGGTTGTACACTGAATATACTCTGAATTTCTTT
The DNA here is from genome assembly GCA_016801105.1 of Esox niger. Lineage (NCBI taxonomy): Eukaryota > Metazoa > Chordata > Actinopteri > Esociformes > Esocidae > Esox > Esox niger. Next base: position 31,639 of record JACXGJ010003901.1, read on the forward strand.
TTAATTTTTAAAGTGCAAATATTAATACAATTAAAAGTAAAAAAGAAAACGTGTTTTTAAACATATTCAGTATTTTTTTGTCCATTTATATTCTGCTACAAGAAGGTCTTATTTTATCATGCAGAAGATATGTTTGCAGGTCATTCACCCAAAGGTACTGCAAGAAGAATCAAAATCTGTGTATTTCTTAACATTCATAATTCCACAAGATCCCCTTACTGCTTTCTACAATTGACTCCCAGAACATGGCAGAGCCAATACTGTTTTCGCATGTACAAAAGGAAACTGGAAGAAATTGCAAGGATCAAAGGCACTTTTCTTGAAATACTTAAGACAAACCAATTGACACAATACTTATGTACACCTACTACAATACAACATGAGATGCAAAGAAACACCATGACCAGCCATATGTCTATGTTGATATCTGATCAATGTTCTAGACCAGGGATTCACAACGTAGCCTTCCCTGATTTGAGTGTGTGTGTATACAGTGAATATAAAAAGTCAACACACTCCTGTTAAAATGCCAGGTGTTTGTGATGTAAAACAATGAGACAAAGATAAATCATGTCAGAACTTTTTCCACCATTAATGTGAAAAAGTTGAGGTGGGCATATGTGGGATGTGCTGGACAAACTAGTACAATTCATGGAGGCCCCACCTCGCAACTTACAGAACTTAAAGGATCTGCTGCTAACATCTTGGCGTCAGATCCAACAGCACACCTTCAGAGGTCTAGTGGAGTCCATGCCTCGAGGGCCAGGGCTGTTTGGGCGACAAAAGGGGGACCTACACGGTATTATACAGGTGGTCATAATGTTATGGCTGTTCAGTTGTATACTGTTGTGCTAAACATTTTCCATACCCTTGGAAAATAGGCCACATACAACTTCGGAAATAAGAGACGACTGCACCTTTTTCTTTTCTTTCCAAAAAAGTTGAAAAGGAAAGTTTTGAGTTAGTAACAGAAGCATTCAATTTGCAGTGCTCTCTTAATTTTTTCCAGAACTGAGACCTCTAATATATATATATATATATATATATATATATATATATATATATATATATATATATATATATATATATATATATATATATATATTAGAGTTGTCAAAGGTAACGCATTAATGCATGCGCTGAATTTAAAATACTTAACAAAAAATTTTTGTCACCTTTTTAACAAATTTTTTACATACACATTCAGTATGTGCTTGACCATAGCGCAGTGGTTCTTAATCTTGTTGGAGGTACTGAACCCCACCAGTTTCATATGCGTATTCACTGAACCCTTCTTAATTGGAAAAATATTCAAGTTCAAAACATAGGTATATATTTTACTGGTGCACAGAATAAACCGTGCATCAACATCACTGTGTTCAAAGAACAAAACCATCAAAGCATGATTTTCGCACAAAAACAAAAACATAATAATGAATATTTCATATGAGTCGCATATGTGTCTTGACCTCCGCCGAACCCCTGAGACTGACTCAACGAACCCCTGGGGTTCGATCGAACCCAGGTTAAGAACCACTGCCATAGCGGGAGCTGACAGAATCACTCTAGTATCACACATTTTTTGTTCAGACAAAGGTTCCTCATCTGTCCTGTTGCTTCTGGATCTTAGTGTTGCTTTTGACACTATTGATCACTCCCTTCTCTTAGCGAGACTGGAAACCCATATTACGCTACGTGGACATGTTCTAGCCTGGTTTAAATCTTATTTATCTGAAAGATATCAGTTCGTATGTGTTGATGGTATATCCTCTGACAAATCAAAAGTATGTTTTGATGTTCCTCAAGGCTCGGTTCTGGGCCCACATTTGTTCTCACTATATATGCTGCCTCTTAGTGGGGTAATCCGGAATCACAATGTCAAATTTTACTGTAATGCTGATGACACACAGTTATATATTTCGATGAAGCATGGAGAAGCCCCAAAATTTGCTACTTTGGAAGCATGTGTTTCAGATATTAGGAAGTGGATAACCTTTTGCTTTTAAACTCAAGAACAACAGAAATGCTTGTTTTAGGTCTCCAGAAACAAACAGCTTTGTTGGCAGATCTCACTGTGAACCTCAAGTGCTGCATGGTCATATCCCGTATCTTGCAAGAAATCTTGGCGTTACCTTTGATCTGTCACGTCCTGGCTATGCCCCTAGCCATCTTTGCGCTGGCTGGGGCCATAGTCAGGACGTGGCCAGAAGAGGTGCCTATAGGCACCTCTATGTGCTTTGGTTTCCCCAATTGGAGGCAGGTGTTCGTTATTGCCTCCAATTGGGGAACCTATTTATGTTGAATGTTTGCACACAGTTGTGTGGTTCATTTTGGTTGTTAGCCGTAGGCGCTACTACCCAGTCATCGTGTCTGATTTAAGTTTGTAAGTTTGTTTTCTTTCTTTATTAAAATCCATGGATTACTATTCCAACAGCCGTTCTGCCTCTGCCTATCTGTCCTCATACACCGGACCTTATGACATGTATGACATGATCCTGACCTCTCCTTTGATGAACATATAAATTATATCTCAAGACTTGCTTATTTTCATCTTTAAAATATATTAAAAATCTGAACATTTCTATCAAAAACTGATGCAGACAAAAGAATCCAAGCTTTTGTTACTTCAGGATTAGATTACTGCAATGCTATTTTTTCCGGTTACCCTGATAAATCTATAAATAAACTTTGATTAATGCTGCTAGAATCCTAACTAGAACAAAAAAAAATTGAACATATTACTCCATACTAGCCTCTTTACACTGGCTGCCTGTTTGGGTTAGGGCTGATTATAAGGTTTTATTGTTAATCTATAAATCAATGCATGGACTTGCTCCTACTTATCTCACTGAAATGATCCAGCCATACATACCTACACGTAACCTTAGATCTCAAGATGCAAGATTTCATTGTACCTAAAATGTCTAAACAAACAGCTGGAGGTAGGGCCTTCTCTCATAGAGCTCCACTACTGTGGAATGATTTGCCAATTAAGGTTAGAAATGCAAACTCAAGTGTCTACTAAAGACTCATCTCTTCAGCCTGGTCTATGAATAAGTGTAGTCTGGCCCAGGGGCGTGAAGGTGACCAGAAACGCTTGATACTGTCCACCCTTGCTGTCTTGCCAGATGGGCTCTAATCGCCATTGGGATGCCATTCCGGGGGGGAGTCACTGGCTTGTTGTCTCTGTTGCGCACTTGTGCAATTGACCTGTACTTTGCTGGCAATACATGGCCCTCGTACAGGGTGGTTGCGGTTGGTGGTTATCCCTTTGGATGAAACTTGGCAATGTGGTTGAATTGAATTCTTGCCTGTTGGGCCCTGTCCAGGTGTAGTGTGTTCCACCTCTTAAATGTGACGTTTTATTTGTATGCTTTGTTATGTTTAAATTTGCATTCTGTATTTGTTTTAATGCTTTGTCTTTTATGCAAAATGTATTTCTTGTATACCTGGCCTCAGTTGTTCAGAAGTAATCTGATCAGATTCTGGCAATCAGATTGGATTAATCTTAAAAATGGATTGTTCAAAAGATAAAAAGGATTCTGAAATCTGATTTGATCATGTAATCCAGTTTGGGTTTAGATCTGGATCCAACCTTAGGCAAGTTTTGTTTAAAATATTTTCCAAATCACATTCTGCATTTATTACAACAGCATGGCTCTGTAGTAAAAGTCTGGATAACAAACTGGCCAGTACAGTACTGCAGTACAGACCTGTTACCCATTAAAAATATTTGGCACATTATGAAATGAAAAGTATGACAAAGGAGACCCCTAACTGTTGAGTAGCTGAAATCCTATATCAAGCAATAATGGAAACACATTTCATTTTCAAAACTACAACAATTGGTCTCTTCAGTTCCCAAACGGTTATAACGTTTTGTTAAAAAAAGAGGAGATGCAACACTAATAAACATGCGCCAGACCAACTTTTTTTAAACGTGTTACTGGCATCAAATTTTAATTGGGCATATATATTTTGCAAAAACAATCACATTTCTATTGGCCAACATCTGATAAGTTTATATCATTGCATACTGTATTTATTTGCATTGTATGCAGCATCCCAAGTTTTTTGGAAATGGGATTGTAGAATATATTTGTGAATATTTTTCACATGATTTATTTAACCATTACAGTGATTAAGTTGCTAAAGTAGACAGGCTGCCTATAAAAGTTGAAGGATGTAACTTCCAAACAGGATGTATTTCCGCCTTATTTTTACCTCACTCTTAAAGCCCCACACGTTATCTATGCACTTTATTCAGCTCATCTAAAAAAAATTCATTACTAACAGTATGAGGTTATTCTAGGTTGCTAACATTGATCCGAGCTGGCAACCTAACGTTATCAGAAGCTGGTAGTAATACCAAAACTTGTCAATTGAACAGTGTTTGCTGGATAGATGCGCAGTTAGTAACGATATTAATGTCTGCTCTGTCTGTATAGCTAGCCACATTCACACGAATAGGGCAATTACTAAAACAGTGTGAGGTTAGCTACATAGCTAGTGTTTTAGCTAACTTTACTCACTTATTGAACAGAACAATTGCCACATCAGCTTGAAAGTTTAATGCATTTTGCTCCATGAGTTCCATCCATCGTGGATAGGCAGTTGCACCAATGTTCCCTCCGAACGGCATCAATCTGCCTCTCGTTCCAGATTTGCTTTCTTTTAATCCAAGCCTTATTTTCTTAGGTACAGTTACATTCTGTATTTCTTTATTTTTTAAATAAAATTAGCTAGCGTCTCTTATTGCTTGATCCACAAAATGAGTAGCCACTTCCTTATTTTTTCCAGTCTCAGCTCTTTGAACGCTTTGTTCCTCACTCAAAACTTTCCTTTTCAACTTTTTTGGAAAGTAAAAAATAAGGTGTAATCATCTCTTAATTTTATATGGAGCTGTATATACTGTTTTATTTTAAACCATTGACAGTGCTTAAAGTGAAATAATATGAGTGTAGAAGCTTATTTCCCCCCAAATCGGTCCTTCATACCATGTCAAGGTCCCTGGTCATTGAATTTCCCTCATCAAATTACCACAACAACTAACAGCATCAGTCTGTTGCCCATGTGAACCTAAATACTGTAGGTTACTGGTCTCTGAACCCATTGTTCTGCCCTCTGCTGTCATTGTCCTCTGGATTAAGACAAGTGTTAAACCTGTATACCATACATGGTTTGCAAGGCTGAACTATAAAACACCTATCAGCCCCTCTTATGTGGAGAGCTACTGAGTGTGCAGGCATTTCATCTAACACTGAATCACACCTGAGCTTTTAAAGGTATGGTCCTTTGATTGTCCTTTGGCATTTACCCACTAGAAACAGTCCCACAACAGCACCTTCCGTCATGATTAAACATGCCATAAGTGTGGTTTGCAGAAATACTGAGACACAAAACAGTCTGGCAGCTCAGAGAGCACTGATGGCTTTACTCTGTCAAAGAAGTAGACAATGCTAAGAGCTTAGCCACACAGCAAAGTAGTAGCAAGCCCTGCACTAGAACAAACAACACAGTGAACCAGGAAATGCCCCAGTAAAATACAGTATCCTGCATACATTCAGTTTCCTGGCTCTCACTGGCCCCCTCTTTTTCCTCTGAAGTTGACATAAACATGAAATAATTAATTGATAATTAAAATTTTGTTTCAAGGCCTGACTAATATAAATAGCAGGACATCAAAGAAACATTACCTGTTGAATGAAATGTAATAATTTATTTTTGCTTAAACAGATTTACTCAAAGGCAACATTAATCATGAGTGAGGGTCACAAAGTAATGCTGCTCACCACAAGAAAGATTCAAACCCATTATTAATGTTTTCTTATTTCCTGTTTCTCCACATACCCGTCATTGCCTACCGCCAGTGGCAGTTTTTTTACCTTATTGTCTTTATCAAAGCCATACTGGCAAGATATTCACACTGGCAAGACATACCTTCTTTCTTTACTGTTGAATGGAGCTGCTACTTCCAAAAACATCAATTTGCTAAAAATAATTATCTGAAGGGTACATACTGCCTTATAAGCTACGACTACAGTGAATCACAAAACATTTAGCCATTTTGTTCAAGTGAACAGTTTCTTAATAATGCATTCATATTCCTTTTTTTCTCACTATCCTGCACCTTTCTGCATTAGCTGTTAGTTTAGCATGATTGATTAAATATTTTCAAACATTCAAATATATTCAGTCCATTCAAATATATCTAAATTACTTATAATAATGGAACTGAAAAAATATACCTCAAACCTGAAATAGGCACAATCAAATTACCATTATAAAAAATGTTGCCTTTAAAAATGGTCATGTGTTTTAACGTATGTGATTAAGTAATTAACAGTCGAAAGAAAAACAACTTTAATACACACCTGACAATGATTGCAAATAATATATTTTATAAAAATGTATTCAGATTTAGCCTGTTGATGATGCATTCACCTAATAAATCATGAAACCCAGCTCTACCCAAAATGAAAGTACATAAGCTGCTTTTATTAAAAGAAAGTATTGGTATTGCTATCGGTTTCAGCGTTTCTGGGCCTGCATTACTTGGTACTGGATCAAACCCGAATTTTGCAATATCGCACACCGCTAGATGATGGAGAAATACTTGCTTTTAAACTTAAGAAAACAGAAATGCTTGTTTTAGGAGCCAAGAAACGAAGAGTTTCCAATAACTGCGATAAACCTCATTGTAACCCTCGACCCTGCTCTCTCCTTTGAACATATAAAATGTATCTCAAGAACTATTTTCAGAACATTGCAAAAATATGTAAAGTTTTATCAATACCTAATGCAGAAAAACTAAACCATGATTTTGTCACTTCTAGATCAGATTACTGTAATGCTTTTCTTTCCGGTAACCCTGATAAATCAATAAATAAACTTCAATTATTTCTGAACATGGCTGCTAGAATTCCAACTATACATTTTTTAACACAATATTCCAGTACTAGCCCCAGGGCCCTCATTCCAGTGTGGTTGCAGTTGGTGTCCCTTTGGTTGATGCTTGGCATATTGGGTGGATTTACTTCCTGTCTGTTGGGCCCTTTCTGGGGCCTCCCCCGGGATAGGGTTACAGTGCCACTGGATCCCCCTGTCTCAGCCTCAAGGTTTTACGTTGCTATATTATTGTGCTAGGGGAGTAGGATCAGTTCTCCTTCCCCAGTGAAAAACCTTGTAAACCTAAGGAATGCACTCTCTAAATGTTCTTGTTTCCTGCTCCATTTAAACATGGAGAACACAAGGTCTTTGAAGACTCTTGGCTGTGTTGCAGATCAAGACGATATCTGACAATTCCAGCTGTCAGTCTGATAACCATCCCACCCTCCACCCAGTTGTCTCTCTGGTCATGCTTCTGACCTGGATTAGGTTTTATAGACTCTGGACACAACCAAAATGCATTTTATTGTTTTACACTAATTATGATATAATTATTACTACTAGTACTCTTAAAATGTTAATCCGGCACAGCCATTAGAGGACTGATCACCCCCGAGCCTGGTTCCCCTCTAGGTATCCTCTGAAATTCCAGCCCCTCTTAGGGAGTTTTTCATGGCCACTGTGCTTCATTGTTGTTGCATGCTCCTTGGGGCTTCATGCTGAGGTTTCTAAGCTATCTATTCCTAACGTCTTTTGGATAAGAAAGGGGTGTTCGGACTCAAACAAATAATTTATTAAATTAATTTATAATTTAATTTAATCATTTTGAGCAACACAATCCGAACCTTAAGACAACATTTTTTTGGGATGAAAATGTTAATTGAATTTCAATTCGGGGGCCCTAAGCGTTCTGTGACAATAGGCGTCTTCCTACGTTGCCTAATGGTGCCGACCGCCACTGCCTACGGCTCCGGCTACTTTGTTCGCACTACTAGCAGGTTCACATTCCCCAACTGACTACCCCCTTTTTCTGTTACTGTCAGGGTGTGTGTGTGTCTGGTGGGAACAGGGCAAGGGGAGGATAGCAGTTGGATCCTACCATGGAAAGAATAGACCACAAATAATCTCCCAATCTAGTCCGTGCCCCACTGGCTGACAATTTGACAGGCCCTTTCGGAATTCTCCCGGGGTTTCAGATGGCTATTCTGCTACTGGCAACAAACAAAGACTTATGTCTTTATTAAATGATTCCCAAACTCACCCAAATACATGTGGTAGGGAACTTGAATAGACAATCGGCAAAAACACAAGGTACTGTAGGTAAGGTGGCTACAGATGGTTATCTACAAACAATAATCAGGAGAGATCTGTAATATATGCACAACATGCATATTATTTGTAAATTCAGCTAATATAATATGTCTTGGATGAAACGCAACTGGCAACATTAATGCTATAACTTAAGCTAGCATAAAATTTAATAATAGTAACTTACTATGCTATAAGCAATTGTTAGCAGGTGGATTCATGCACACACTGCATCACAGGACAAATTGGAGGTGAGCAAGTTTCAGATGACTGATGATTTTTGTGACTGATTTTAAGGATAGTGATCATCAAGCTATTTATATTCACATAGTTGTTTGGCTTCCTTTGAAATCATAATGAGGAATCACCCAAATGGCCCAGATCAAAAGTTTACATTGCTTTGAACGTTTGGCCTACTTACAGACACCCCAGGTGATGGCAATTTAAGGTGAATGTCCCACACCTTTGGCGTTAGAAACTGCAATTAGTCAATTTGTTTGTTATCGCTCACATGGATGCACTAAGCAGGCTAGATACTGAGCCATGTGAAGCAGAAATAACTGTCAAAAGATGTGCATAACATGGTAATGGAACGTTGTAAAAATGGAAAATAATATAAAAAGATATCCATAAGCCTGTAAATGCCAGTCAGTACTGTTCAAAATCTTATTAAGTGGAAAATTCGGGGATCTCTTGATACCAAGCCAAGGTCAGGTAGACCAAGAAAGATTTTGGCCAAAACTGCTCGAAGAATAGTTCAGAATACAAATAAATATCCATAGGTAACCTCAGGAGAAATGCAGGCTGCTCTGGAAAATGACGGTGTGGTTGTTTCAAAGAGCACAATATGACGATACTTGAACAAAAATGAGCTTCATGGTCGAGTTTCCTGAATAAAGCCCTCACTGTGACAATGCCACAAAAAAAGCCAGGTTACAATATGCCCAACAACAGCTTGACATGCCTCACAGCTTCTGGCACACTGTAATTTGTAGTGACAAAACTAAAATAGAGCTTTATGGTCACAACCATAAGTGCTGTTTGGAGAGGTGTCAACAATGCCTATAGTGAACAGAATACCATCCCCACAGTGAAGCATGGTGGTGGCTCACTGATGTTTTGGGGGGGGTGTAAGCTCTAAAGGCACAAGGAATTTTGTGAGAATTGATGGCAAGACGAATGCAGAATGTTATCAGAAAATACTGGAAGAATATTTGCATTCTTCTGCACAAAAGCTGCGCATGGGATGCTCTTGGGCTTTCCAGCACGACAATGCCCTAAGCACAAAGCCAAGTTGACCCTCCAGTGGTTACAGCAGAAAAAGCTAAAGGTTCCTGACCTTAATATCATTGAGCCACTCTGAGGAGATCTCAAGCGTGTGGTTCATGCAAGACGAAGGGGCAGCTATACCACCTGCAAGAATTTGGGGCATTATAGACAACTATTACAAAAAATGTCTTGCTGTCATTGATGCTAAAGGGGTTAATACACACTATGAAGAACTAAGGGTATGCAGACTATTGAAGAGTGGTCAGTAAAAAAAAAATCTCTTTTGCCATGTTTTGTTTTATGATTGTGCCATTCTTTTATAACCCACAGTTGAATGTGAATCCCATAAGAAATAAAAGACACTCGTTTTTTTACAAATGGTACATATTTTTCTAATTCTTCAAGGGTATGCAAACCTTTGAGCACAACTGTATGTATTTTTCTGTACTTTGCTGAAAGGCTTAAAGCTGAAGTACATACGTTTGTCGCATTAACATATCTCTATTCTATTAATCTGGATCGTGGATGAATTTCTACCATAACAGATGTTCTCAGGCCCGCATCTGAAAAGCCTCTGTATACGGTGTACTGCTCCTAAGGAAAAAAGTGGTTGTCCCTCGCAGTGGTGGGAAAAGTTATCCTGGCCAGAGGAAGTGATGCATTTGATGTATTAATTTTAACCTTTGCGTTCCTCACTCAAAACCTTCCTTGCAGTCGTCTCTTTATTTTCCCCAGAGCTGTATTTAATGCAATGCACTGCTTTTTAAACAGAGAATAGTTTTTAGGGCCAAATTTGAACACATTCTAAAATTGCGATTCATCGCAATCACATTTGAATATATGAGTTTGTAAAAGATTGTATATATTTTATACATATTTCATCTTTGTTAAATATTAGCAGCACTATCTGTAAATGTTGACCCACTTGCCATTTATTGCCTGGGGATCTAATATGACCTTGGATATTTGAGCAGGGTCAAGGAGCCTTCTGTAATGTTCCTCTATGGTGAAGTTCATTACAAAAAGGTCTTGACATCAATATAACCACATGGCGGGCATTTTCCCACCACTGTTTGATCCTAATCTCTTTGCTCATTCTGTAGAAATAGTGCTTTGGAGCTTTAACAAACACCAATGCATGCACTCACACACAGACATACAGAAACATACTTTCCCAGCATAAACACATCAGCTGAATGTAGAAGAAAATGTAATCAAAAATACTTTTTGATTTTCATTTAGCATCTAAGTATTTCCCAGTTTTAGCAGCGCTTAATCATCGGTGGAATATCTGGAAATTCCATTTAACCCTAAGGTTTAAGTAAAGGATCATGTTAATTTGAAATCTTTTAATATTGAAAATATCTAATTGATATATGAATTTCAGACTCTTGAGAGGACTGCTATGGGTTTAGAAATGATGTGGTATCTCTCTGTTTCTCTCTCTAGATATCTAAGCTCCTGGCTGATGTATTAGCCATTGATGGAGACATGGAGAGGATTTGAGAAGACGGGGAAAGGTGCAAGGGGGCCAAACAGTAGCCTAACTAGATAGATGAGGAGGGGCGTGAAGAGTGATGAGGGGTGCCAGGCTATCTGGGCCCTAAATAGAGCACATTTTCACATCTTAAGTACCAAAATACCCCCGCAGCCAGAATGGAATGACTTCAAAGCAAAGTATTATCTTTGAACAGAAGGGCGTCCAAATACACAACACCAGCTTAAAGACTCATGCTGTATTTGTACATTGAAGAAGTGGTTAAGCTATGAAATTACGCTTGCTTTAGGCTGAGCAAATGTGCAGGAAATGCTACTATTTGTGTGTTATCTTGTTTAGACTTCTTTATGTGTTAGAGATCATAAGATGAGTGGATAATTTTTTTAATTTTCTATTGAAATAATGTATCTTCTACTTGCTCTTACCTCTTAACTCCATTTGTTAGACTGATATAAAATATATATATTGCAAGTGCCTCAACATCAAATGTAAATGTACAGATGTAAATAAAATGCAAGTAACAGCGTTTCCAGCAATGGAGGTTAATCACAGCTGCATGATGGCCAACAAATTTGCTTCAGGTGATGAACAGACTATAATAACAGGTTATTTTTTAAAAGCAGTTGTCACAAAAGATATGGCATACACAAATACAGTACACAGATGCCTAACCGCAAAAAGATTGTACACAGAAAATACATTTGTGAATAAAAAGTCCTGGAACACCTATTATGTCAAGACAGTCATCCATGTGTGATTTTACAAGGTTTAAGGAAAGGTTCGCTGTTAGAACCTCGGGCTGTTTTTTGATTATGGAGCATAATACTGGACTTTAGAGACATATTATTTCGAAATATTTAAGTTTTGAGGTTTTCCATGTTTTTTTTTTAAGAAAGCCTCTCCGGGCTACAATGGATGTGAATGGGGCAACCGACATAGCGTTTGAAAGTATGATATATTTGGTTTTCCAAAACAGAAAGGCCAGGGTATATTTATATAGGTCTCCTCTGTATGTTCTCCGACAAATAAATGGTGCCAAAACGAGCATTGTTTCAATGATTATTGCGGTTTATTCTTTCTAGAAAATGTATTAGCAGCCGCCGTGTGGATGAATCTGGCTGTATCTGTAAAATGCTTTGTTTACGCAACTGTAACTCATGTAACTAGTATAAACTACGAGCTCAAACAAAAATGCCAGCAAGTTGTTTTAGCTGCTAGTAAACTGACGCAAATCTGTCTGTAAAGAGGATTTATTATGCAACCGGCTTTGTTTACAAAACTGTAGCTCACGTTAGCTAGTAGTCGACTAGCTTAAAGACAAATGCCACCTAGTTGTATTGGCTGCTGGTAAACCAATGCAAACCGCTCTGCGCGGATGATTTATCCAGCAAGAAGCTTTGTTTACAAAACTATAGCTCACATTAGCTAATATAAATTACTAGCATAAACGAAAATGCCAACAAGTTCTATTAGCTGCTGATAAACCCATGCGAATCGGCTTTGTTTACAAAATTGTAGCTCATGTTAGGAGACTTAATGCTACCTAATGCCATCGAGAACCTTGATGTGTCTGTGGATGAAGCGGAATCGGCTCCAGCGTGTGCAAGAGATGGCATTGGCTTTCAAGCTCTTATCAACCAGGCAGTTTTGGAAACCTTCCACCTCCCAAAAGAAACCGGATGAAGAAGTTGAGGCCGGAGGGACCAAACGGACAACTTTCAATTCTGTGAGTTGGCATATAATAGCTATTTGGATAATTCTGTCATAAGTCGCATTCTGCAGGAATAGTACGAGGAGCCACTGAACTACAACGGAGCATTGGCACAATTTTGATATTGTTGGGAATGGCCTTCAGTCAGTTATTTTCACTGCTTGATAACATTCCGGAATGACAGCCTGTCTTTTAGACAATTAGCTAGATTTCATTTTATTAACACAATAGGGGACTGCACAGTCTTGAGACATTTTGATAACTGTAAATTGTGCTTGGTGCTAGCTAGTTAACGCCAATTAAGTCAGCACCGTAGTTTAGCTGTTTTGAAAGAGCAGCGGGTTGTAGGCTTGAGTGCAGAAATGTAGAGACGTGATTAGGGTTAGCTCAGTTTCATGTAGAATATAACCATTGATATAATGATTGTTTTGGCACAGTTTTTCAGGTGAACATATGGAGACTTATCAATACACCACGGCCTGCCCATTTTAGAAAACCGAATGTGTCATATATTTTTGAACGCTACATCGGTGGACCGGTTCAGTTCCATTTCAGCCATGAGATATTGCAGGGAAAACTGAAATGAATTTATGAAATTAAATTCTTTGTAAATTTGGCTCACTATAGACAATCTGTAAATATTCCCCAGTTGAAAAAATAGCAAACCTTTCCTTTAATTGGACCTGCAAACCAATGTATCCTAATTGCTAAGTTCACTCCTAATTGTTCAACCCTAACAACTCTCCCAATCAAAGAGTTAGCCGTGATTACTAAAATGGTTTTAAAAAGTAGTCAATTCAACAACTCCAATTTGCAATCAAAAATCTATGTTTGTTTACTGCTCTGAGCACAAAAACTCATGTTAGGTCCAGAGCCCAACCATGACCAAATTTGGTGACATAATTTATCAGCTCCCTGTTCTGGGCACTCAGGACATCAATTGCAAAGATTACTGTCTGTCTTTCTCTTTTTTCCTCACTCTATTTCTCTGTAACTCTTAAAGAGATGGATGCAAGGATGTGGTGGGTGACAATTTACAATTTGAGTTGTGACTCATCTTTTCTTGTCTTCACCTTTCCCTTTCTCTTCCCTGCTCCGTGTATCAGTGTAAAATGAAGAAATGAGCCAGGGCCAGTACAGGGCCTGAGCTAAGTGAATGTCAGTGGTGTTCATTGTTGTGGAAGAGTGAGTCTAAATAAATGTTCTTTTTAGGTTTTCGAGCAACCCACTGACCAACTCGCTGCTTTCTTTCAGTTCCACACAAAAATAACTCGCCCTGCATCCCATGCGCCAATATAGATAATGAATTATAAATAGATTGCTCTTAGTGGTAGTGTTGCAGAGGAAAATCTGCTTCTATGTAACCTTTCATATCATAGGGAGTTTACCAAAAATGTTTTGTTGTTTTAAAAGAATGGAAAAGATTGGGAATAAGGGCAGGGCAACTGTAGGATTAAAAAATAAGTGGCTAACGGCAGGCAAAGGATTTGAACACATGTTCTTGGGGACTGGGAATTAGGATACACTCTGCACCATCACCATAACAAGACTCAAGCACAATTTAGGACAGGATTATATCCTGACACTACTAGTCTGAAAGAGCGTAGAAATGCTCAACAATTGAGTATTCAGGGATTTTGGCAGTGGATTGTGTCTACCCGAAATGTGTCCACGTTAAGCAGATGATTAATTATTAACCAAGCAAGTTTTTGCATCGGGGACAAAGAAAGAGCATGGAATTTGTTGCTATTCAGATGTGAGGCTTTCGTAATGGTCAATCTGATGTGTGATGCCTGTGACATCGCAAATTTGAGCAAAAATGCTGTTCATTAACCTTGTCCTTGCTTATTTTCTAGACAGTCAATGCAAGTAAATGAGACAAGCATGATATCTGACAACAATAAATACAGGAGGTCTAGGTCACAAGCCCTTATCAAATGGGGTTATTTAAATAACATGATATATATCCAACAATCATAAGAGACAAATAAGCCAAAGCATGACTGGCCTGGCAGTATGCTCTTTGGTCAACAAAACACATAATTTAGCAGAGATACAAACATCTCGCCATTATATTCTGGGGCATGTATGTAGAGGTCATATTTCATATACTGTATGCATACATAATGTCAGTCACATACGTTTGAGAAACTATGCAAATGAATGAACACAGTATATGGACATCTGACTCCGTAAAGATAAAGGATAAACAGGAATATGCAAACAAACCCTATCAGGCGATGTGTTTTCTGGCAAGAATGTATCTTGAAAACGTTAAATAATTTACATCGTAATATGGTTTATTTAAAGACGAGGCATAAAGTTTGAATGACTACGCAGAACTGACATTAATAACAAGGCATTATTCATCCATGCATGATGGGAGAGCTAAAGAAAAAGAGAGAGAAGGAATCCATGGCTTGTGCCATGGCCCACATACAGTAGTAGTTCATGGGGGGAGACATCATCGTTTTTACAAGATCAGGAACAAGGAAAAAGAGACAAATGAAGATAAGACCATTGTAGAACATCTGACTGGCATTCAAACATTTTGTCCAATAGCACTATTATGTTAACCACCAATCAGATATCAGATCCACACAGGATATAAAGACAACTGTGCTCTGCCTTCCAGAGGTGATACTGGATTTAGATAATTCCTGGGGTACATAGGGCCCTCCTGGCACATGGTTAATATGATGAGTCAGGTCAGAGACTAAGCCTCCACATGATGCAACACTGCAATATTACACTGCGTGCATAATTATTAGACAAGAGTATTCTGATCGTATGATTATTTCTATGCAAAATTTCCAACTCCAAACCATATAAACTTAAATGCTCATTGGATTGAATAATTTTCAGGTAAAATCTATTGGTGTAATGAGGGAGGGTGTGGCAACAGTGAATAACACCTAATATCAAGGTGTGTATCATTATTAGGCAGCTTCATGACCTCAGGTAAAATGGGCCAAAAATAGATTTAACTAACACTGTGAAGTAAAACATTGTAAAATGCTTTTCAGACAGATACAGCACTTTTGAAATAGTGAAAATATTGAGGTGTGACCACCGGACAATCAAAGGTTTTGTTGTGAATAGTCAAATGGTGTGCATGGAGATGAAAGTATGCAAATTTACTGCAAAAGACTTTGAAGAATTAAACATAAAGCTACCAGGAATCCATTTTCTTCCAGTGCCATCATATTCTAGAACTGCAACCTAACTGGAGTGTCCAGAAGTACAAGGAATCAAGTGCGCCAAGAAATGACCTAGGTCAAAAAGGCTGGAACATGAACACCACTGAATAAGATTTGAAATGTACTGTATAGACTAGGCAAAGAACTACCTGAAGACAGATTTTTCAATGGTTTTATGGGCAAATGAAATGAGAGTGACTCTTGATGGACCAGAGGGTTGGGCTGGATATCTAATGGACACACGGCACCACTTCAGTCAGGCGCCAGCCAGGTGTAGGATAGGTACTGGTATGGGCTTCTGTCATTAAGCATGAGGTAGTTGGACCTTTTCAGGTTGAAGATGGACTGACACTCAACTCCCAAACCTACTGCCAAATTTTGGAATATACTTTCTTCAAACACTGGTACAAGAAGAAGTCCTCAGCATTCAAGAAGGCCATGATCTTCATGCAGGACGATGTTCCATCACATGCATCCAAGTATTCCACTGCTTGGCTAGCTAGCAAGGGTTACTAAGAAGCCCCGATATTTACCTGGCCCCCTTCCTCCCCTAATTGAAATTCTATTCAGAATGTGTGGGGCCTTCTCAAATGTGTGATTTACAGACAGGGAAGACACTGCACCTCTTTGAATAGCATTTGTGAGGCTGTGGAAGGCTCATGGCAGTTATTGAAAATAAGGGTGGTTATATTGGTCACTGAATATTTTAGGGAGGACAAAACATTGACATTTTTGTTACTTATTTGTTACATTTACTTTAAAAAAAATGAGAATTAAAAACATGAGTTGGGAGTTTCTTTTTTTAATAAGTTGCCTAATAATTCTGTAACACCAATTGCTGCCTAAAAATTCTGCATTCTTATGTATTCCCCTGAGAAAGATCAAAATTAACTTTTCCTTTTTTTAACATTCAGGTTGAGGTTCAATGATATTTTGGATTCACATAAGGCATTATGATTGTTCAACAATAAAATCAACCTTGAAAAATATGATTTGCCTAGTAATTGTACAAGCAGTGTAAGATAGAAATAGGCATATTTATTTACTCTACATAAGCTATCTTGCTTGGAGAAAATGCCTAATAGGGTATACATTCTTACTCAGTCTAGACCCTATTTGGCTACCAAAAGCACATACAATGCGCAATGTCATCAGAACTGCACACACAAAGTTCCATAGAAAGTGTTTTGGAAGAAAGGGTACATTTGTCTACAAATAGAGGAAGTGGAGGTTGGGTAGGATCATATGTGGGTTCCTTTTATCAGTACTGCTCCTCCCACCACAGTGAAGAGATTTACACATGACATGTCTTCCTGGTTGGGCTCCACATTTCCATGGGAACTTTGTAATTCAGACATGATATTTTTGTTGTATAAAACTGTTGTTGCTATGAGTTTATGCCATGTTTTGCCTCCGTAGTGCCTGTGAGAAATTGTGTGCAATGTGATAAAAATTAATGTTTTGTAATGATGCATTCCAGTGAGTTAAAAAAACAACAAAAAAGTGTTAAAGGGAAACTATGTATGATGTTTTTTCCATGTTGAATCAATAAAATTGATTGGCATTCAGTACAACTCTAATCCAGAAACTATCCAAGCCTTTCAGGACTATAGAAATTGATGGGAGAAAAATATCCACCAACTGTTTTATGAAACTATATTATTCTCACACCACTGTTTACTTTCACTTTGGGTCAACAAGCTTACATGTTTGTATATTATATACATATTTCCTTGCAATTTAGATGGAACAGTGATTCCCAATACTGTTTTGCTTTTTTCACTTGAACTGAAATTGAGGGAACTGTGTAGAATTTTAGAGACAGGAAATGCAAAAGAGATTTTTTTTCCCCAAGTTTGCCATTGATCATTAATGTGCTTTAAGGGGATGATCACATTTCTTAATGACAGAGATTAAAGAGGAGGGATGGTACAGACTTTCCATTTTGCAACTACAGTGGTCTGCAAAAGTTTGGGCAACCTTGTTAATTTCCATGGTTTTCCTTCATAAATCGTTGGTCCTTAGGATGAAAAAAATCAGTTAAATATATCATATAGGAGACAAACACAGTGATATTTGACAAGTGAAACGAAGTTTATACCATTTACAGGAAGTGTGCAATAATTGTTCGAACAAAATTAGGCATGTGCATAAATTTGGGCACTGTTGTCATTTTACTGATTTCAAAATCTTTAGAACCAATTATTGGAACTCAAAATTGGTTTGGGAAGCTCAGTGACCCTTGACCTACATACACAGGTGAACCCAATTATGAGAGAG
>JACXGJ010003902.1:0-49804 GCA_016801105.1 Esox niger
TAGGTATTGGGTCTTGAGTCTTTGAGGCAGTCTTATGTCTTGAGTCTTTGAGGCAGTCTTAGGTATTGGGTCTTGAGCATTGGAGGCAGTCTTGGGTTTCACATTATCTACGGAACCATTGACATCTCAGACTTCACAACAACACCGACTGACTGTCACACACTCACCAAATAACATTGTGGAAGGATCTAGAAAGTCAAGATTAACAGATGATATTTAGACATCCGTCTGTCTGCAGGCCCTCCGGACGCTCCCAGCTCTGTCCGCCTGTCCGTCGGCAGCAGTTCCAGTCTGAGGGTGGACTTCCAGGAGCCTCTGAGTGTCAACTCTGCCGTGGTCACTAAGTACAAGGGTACACTTGTTACATGATATCCAGAAGTCAGATGATAAGACGCAGGGTCATGTTTAGGAAAGTATGTAGCGTATGCTATGTAACTGTGTGTGTGTGTGTGTGTGTGTGTGTGTGTGTGTGGGTGGGTGCGTGTGCATGTGTGTGTGTGTGTGTGTGTGTGTGTGTGTGTGTGTGTGTGTGTGTGTGTGTGTGGTCATCCGCAGTGAGTTGGAGCAGTTCCCCTTCCCAGACTCCTGTGTTGGGTGAGATGTTAGTAGAGGACACCAGTCAACTGCAGTGCACCATTACAGATCTCTCACCGGTGAGTATACTCTTTCTGTCTGTTCAGATGGGCAGTGACGCTGACAGAGGGGACAACCGGTAACGTTGTCCCAGGCCCAGGCCTCGGGGGGGGGCCCATTTGGTTGGCTTAAATATAATTATTTATTAGTCAGTCAATCTTGATATTTAATACTACCTAGCTAAAACATTAACCAATCAACGTTTATGACCTGTTTTATGAACAGTAACTTTGCTATTTATAAATTTTTGTCTCGTGGTTTGGGTCCTAAACATTCAATTTTGTCCCGGGCCCTGGGATTCCTGTCGGCATCCCTGCAGATGGGTATACTGTACCTAAACACTTTGCAACATCAAAGAAAAGGTTTGACAGCACCCACTCATTTCATTTTCTACCCACTGACACTGGGCTCTTTCAACGCACTGAATTTTTTTCCTCTAGCTATCATTCATTATTTTATGAATGAATAACTGCGTTCCCACCAGATCTTAAATCTGTGTCAACACACCAATGCAACAACACCTTCACTGTCTAAAATTCCATGTCTGAAGTACCATGTCTGAAGTACCATGTCTGAAGTACCATGTCTGAAGGACCTTGTCTGAAGTACCATGTCTGAAGTTCCATGTCTGAAAGACCATGTCTGAAGTACCATGTCTGAAAGACCATGTCTGAAGTACAATGTCTGAAGGACCATGTCTAAAGTACCATGACTAAAGTTCCCTGTCTAAAATGCCAAGTCTGAAGAACCCTGTCTCAAGTTCTTAGTCTTAAGTACCCAGTCTGAAGTTCCCTTTCCAAAGGACCCTGTCCAAAGTACCCGATCTAAAGTAACCAGTCAGAGGTACCCAGTCTACGGTACCCGGTCTAATGTACCCATTTTAAAATACCCAGTCTGAAGTACCCTGTCAGATTTAGAGGTTTCTCAGCTCCCCCAAACATTGATGTCTTAAAAATGTGCTGCTGGAGGCAACGGTTAGCGCTAATACTGTGAATGCAGCTTGCTAATGCTCTGGGAATGGAAGCTGAGCGTAAAAGCGGACTACCGCTCTTTGGCACACGCATTTAATACCAGTGCTAGACAGAAACCTCAATGTAGTATGGCTTTCTGTTCTTCCTTTTAAAAGACTTTCCTGAACATTAACCCTTACCGAAACATGCAAGCAAAATATTGCAAGCACAAACACACACAGACACACACACACACACACACACACTCACACAAACAGCAATGCCCAATCACAATGTTACATTTCACCATGTCAGGCTGTATAAACACCCAGTGATGGGATACAGCTACACTTTTTACGGGTGAGAAAGCGAGACAGAAAAGCACAATAGTTAGATTTCCATCTGCTGGTAGTTTTAACCGATAAAAATATTTAGAAGGCCACTATTCCACATGAAGGGCCTTGATAGGAATCACATATGTGCTTGAGCCGCTTGGTTAGATGTCAAATTGTTAAGACATTTTGTCATGTGATATGTCTGCACTACAAAATTTCTGTTTTATTGTCACTAGTCATCTGGACACACAAAGCATCACAAACACACACAAGTTAATTGCACCAGAAAAAGTTATTCTCCTGTAAGATAATAT
The DNA here is from genome assembly GCA_016801105.1 of Esox niger. Lineage (NCBI taxonomy): Eukaryota > Metazoa > Chordata > Actinopteri > Esociformes > Esocidae > Esox > Esox niger. The sequence continues at coordinate 2,233 of JACXGJ010003902.1, forward strand.
CTTAAAAAACAATTCAATGTTTAAAAAATAAATCCCTATCTCCAATGTCTGTTGTCTGAAAAGAGGCAGACATTAAAAACAATGTTTTAATCCAACTCTTTATATAGGGATAAACATACATGCATAAAGTGTTAAAGGGTTAACGGGTAGGGTCACAACACTATGGGGTCAAAGATTTAGAAACTTTTTTGTAGTCACAATTGGACAGGCTAAATGACTTCCAAAATAGTTGTTTTTAGGTTTATCTTCACAATTACCCACAACACACTTGTAGCCCTGTAATGAGTTGAGCACTACACTGGCTAGCTGGAGCTTACTTTGGGCAGTGCACTCTTTGCTGTTGACTGCCTCTAGTTATTCGAATGTATCCACTTTGGGCAGGCTTGCTGGCTAGCTAATGTTAGCCACTAGCGCTTGTTCTCTTCTTAAATAACTCTTAACAGCCAATCTATAAGTCAAAATGTTTACTTATGGAATGTATGGAATTGTAAACCGTGGGGTTTTACTTGGCTAATGAGCTGGATGGCCTTGTTAAATTCCTAAATAGCTAACAATACCAGTTGATTTGTAACAGTTTCTAATGTATTCCATTGTGCATTATGAGTTATATAATTTAAACCAGTAGTAATGAGTGCACACAAGTTGGTTTAATTTAAATCTAGACTTCTTTTGGAGTTTAAAGGGAAAAGGATGGCTGGCAGGGTTGTCACAACACTCTTATGTCCAATTTGTTCAACAAGCAATCTTCTGAGTTGAGAGGTTTTATGATTGTAACTCACAATATTAAAATATTTGGTGTAAATGTGCATACGTTTGATGTGTGTACTGGTAAACATTTACTTATTATTTGTAAATATGTTACATTAGACATACCATTTGAGTTTAGGGATTAATTTCAAAAGGTTTAGTGTTATGGTTTGACATATGCGTACATTTAAAGTGCCAAATGAAAGTATACCAAGAGTTAATTTTTTCATGTCATTGCCCCAAAAATGACTTATCTACAGACCATAATCCACACTTACTGTCAGCTCAGGAAGTATTGGCACACTTCAGGAAATAAGTGAATGCAAAAAATTACCAAAACAAACAACAATAGCCCAAAATATTTTGGGCTCAAGCATAAGCCATATATAGTGGGGCAAAAAAGTATTTAATCCGCCACCAATTATGCAAGTTCTCCCACTTAAAAAGATGAGAAAGGCCTGTAATTTTCATCATAGGCACACTTCAACTATGAGAAACAAAATTAGAAAATAAAAACCTGAAAATCACATTGTAGGATTTTTTATGAATTTATTGGTAAATTATGGTGGAAAATAAGTATTTGGTCAATAACAAAAGTTAATCTCAATACGTTGTTATATACCCTTTGTTGACAATGACAAACAATTTCTGTAAGTCTTCACAAGGTTTTCACACACTGTTGCTGGTATTTTGGCCCATTCCTCCATGCAGATCTCCTCTAGAGCATTGATGTCTTGGGGCTGTCGCTGGGCAACACAGACTTTCAACTCCCTCCAAAGAATTTCTATGGGGTTGAGATCTGGTGACTAGCTAGGCCACACCAGGACCTTGAAATGCTTCTTACGAAGCCGCTCCCTTATTGCCCGGGCGGTGTGTTTGGGATCATTGTCATGCTGAAAGACCCAGCCATATTTTGATCTCCCAGCCAAATTTGATCTTGATGGAAGGAGGTTTTCACTCAAAATCTCAAGATACATGGCCCCATTCATTCTTTCCTTTACACGGATCAGTCGTCCTGGTCCCTTTGCAGAAAAACAGCCCCAAAGTATGATGTTTCCACCCCCACGCTTCACAGTAGGTATGGTGTCCTTTGGATGCAACTCCAAAGGACACCATACCTGAAAGCATTCTTTCTCCTCCAAACACGACGAGTTGAGTTTTTATCAAAAAGTTCTATAAAGTCTTTTAACGTTTCTCAAACACATTTTCAGTTGCAAAAAATTAATATACAAAACCTGCATTCCCAAATGTAAAATAAAACGAAACAAAGTGGTGTCTTTTATGAAATTCCATGCATTTAGTTAGTTTGTCTCGGTCTCCAGGAACTGTACTAATGCCTTTCACCTATTCTTGTTTCCCTGGGGTGTAAATATGAGGTGGCATTTATGTAAAATCCCTTTGTTATCTATCACCAAGGGTAAAACTAAAGTGCTGTCTGCTGAAAGAAGATGGATGTTTGTTGACATATACAGATTAGGTAAAGGATATAAAAAATACATCAACGGTTGAAAATACCACTAAGCACAGTTATGGCAATAAATCGTTTCAGAACTGCATGGTTAAGTGGAATCTTGGGGTTATCAAGTGTCAATATGATCTGTTAAATGCCACTTTTATTTGGAAGGATTTAATGAAAGAAGCACATATTGAGCCCATCCCGCAAATTGCAACGCCTGAACTTTGTAAATCTTAAACCTTCTGTAAGTATTCATGCAGTTGTTAATATGCCTTTAAAACCATATGCCTTTAAAACCTAGTGGCTGGATTACAAGGCAAATACTGACGTTTTGGAAGCCCAGACAATATTAATACAGCTAGATTTGGTCCACAACGCACAAGAGAATAGCGCATTTGTTAAAGATCAATCTTTTACCCACACTAATAAACAACTAAATTGATGGTACATAGACTGACAGACACTTCCAAAACTCGAATCCTCAGCGGAAGTTCGGCATAGGTCCTTCGGTGCCTTTCGCCACAGCGCCCCATGGACCAGAGCTGCACTGTCACATGACAGGGGTGAAAGTGAGGTCACGACATAGCTTGTGGCTGTCTGATTGATTTGGCTGAGAAAAGGGAGGCCAGGTTGGTTCCACGGCAAGGCTACGTATTACCGGTGGGGGGGGGGGCCCACGCCGCTCACATTCAAACACTGCAACACAGACACATAGGGAAACGTAGAGACCTGGTGACCCATTGCCGTGCCCATGTGAGTGGGGTGTGTGCGGCATGGTGTTGTGGTCACTATGCTAAGCAGCACTCTGAAAATGCGCACGCCGATTAATGCAAGCAAGTACAATGTGAATCACGCAGGGACAAACATGTAAGAATACCCTGTCAGCTGCATCAGTATCAGAGATGGGAATTAATATTTGATTGACTTCGGTGACCTATTTTGGTGTCATTTTATTTCCTGGTGCCCGCCGTGCTAATTCCATCTGCCTGTGTTGTTCTGTGACAGGGCAAGCATTACTACGTCCAGGTGTCTGCCTACAACATGAAGGGATGGGGCCCTCCCAAGGCCTCCACCCCGTCCTGCGCCTCCCCCTCCAGTAAGTCCCCCCTCCTCATCCCTTCCTCTCTGTCGGTCGGTGCATGCCACGCGGCGCTGGTTTAAACCCCGGATCAAAAGTCTCGCAGGAGCAGAACATTTACCGGCAAAGTCATTTCTAAGTGACTTGACTCGCGTCATTTCAACGTCGCTCGTCTGCCTCCTTCCACCGTGTCGGGTGATTGGTGGTCGGCGGCAGCTGGGTAACCTGCGTCCAATGCCGGACGTAACCGTAGCCTTGTGCTTGGGCCAATGAGATCAGCCGACAGGTGGGTGTGATGTCATCCAAGTCAACAGCTGAGGAGATGACCGGCCAGAACAGCTCTCTCTTTCTCTCTCTATCGCACTTCCTCTCCTCTAGATTTTGCACTGTTGCTCTCTCGCTCTCTCCCTCTTTCTCTGTTTCGTTGTCTCTCTCTCTCCCTCTCTCCCTGTCACTCACTAAAGGACACAAGAATAGGAAGCCAGTTTCAACAACTGACATGTACCCAACCCTCAGCAGCCTCCGCGTTCTGAGCAGGATTCCCTACGAAGTGGCGTGGGGGATGAGTTTCAGAGGTTGTGCGTACAAACCTCAAAGTGCGTCAGCCTGTGTTGACTTTCCTAGGTGTCCTAATACCTGGACCGCACACTGACCGTTCAGGGGGAGGGAAGGGCGACAGCAGAATAGACAGCGTTCTCCTGCTGTCGGGGATGATGTCATAAGTAGACGTCATTGTATGCATGGCTCGCGCGGGCGTTCATCTGTTTGTCTCCGTTTTAACGGGCTTGTTTGTACCCGTCCGTACTCAGGCCCGTGCACCGATGTGTTACGCTCCTGTACATGTGCGGACGTAATGTGCCGCATCTATGTGAGGCAGTCGTTGTATCTCTTCCTGTACTGCACACGAGAGAGCAGAGAGAAAGAGGCTCGGGCATTCCCTCCCCTCGCTCCCCTCCCTCCAAGCTAATTTCGATGGTTGCGTGTTTGTGTTTTCCATTTGGGCTACCACTGGAAATATTTGCATGTCTGTGAGAGCCGGGGCAGTAAAGGCCCAACACTGAGGCCCTTATATGAGGGCCTCTCTCTCTGCCGAGGCCATTAAAGAGGCTAGTTGTCCAGTCAGGACAGGAACCTTTCCGGGAATAGAGCTCACGGTGTTTCAGTCGGCCTCCAGGGGCCCGTGGGGGGATAACCAAGACGCCCCTGTTACCGACCTCTTATCACCAGCACATCGTTCTCCCTCCTCCCGCCACGGCTGCCACGCTCTCTCTCTCTCTCTCTCTCTCTCTCTCTCTCTCTCTCTCTCTCTCTCTCTCTCTCTCTCTAGAGGGAGAGACTACACTGGCCTGTTTACCCCCCATGCACGGACTGACTCTGAGGGAGGGAGGTCGTTGGCTGGAGGGATGTGTAGTGTGTCTGTCGGTCCCTCCGTGTTTGTGGCGGTGGTGGGGGGATTGTACAGTGTGTTTGTGTACTGTAGGCGCTGCGTAGTGTGTGTGTGTGTGTGTGTGTGTGTGTGTGTGTGTGTCAGACGTGTTTATAGGGAGGAGAGAGGGACAGGTCTGCACACACTGAGCGCTCTCAGTCGGCTCAGTCCCACCAGTGGCACACACTGGAGCTGTCTTTCCCTCTCACTCTCTCTCTTTTAGCCAACTACAGTTTTCTCACACTGAGGTGGCTCACACACACTCACACACACACACACACACACACCACATGTTTTTGCTCCAGTATATCCCTGATTTTGACAGTTCACTGGTACGGGGTCCTGCGTAACTACGTTGACCAAGCACGGCCCTCACAGCGCTTCGGCTGTAGGTTCGATTCCCAGGCGGGACAGGCACGCATGTCGGGTTAAATGTGTTACTGTTTGGTGTTGGAGTGACTTCTGGTGCAGCAGTTGAAGGTGACAGCCTAGGCATTATAACCTTTGTATTTCTTGTTAACCGTGTTTATACTCTGTGTTTACGCAGGCTGGAGGGAGATTGACGGTCGCGCACCTCGTCAGCGGGGCCACAAGGAGGCACTGGACCAGTTACTGGGACAGATTAAGGAGGCGCACCGTCACTGTGTGTGCCACGGTATAAACAGCCTCTCCATCTCCTTGATAACTAACAAGTAGCATTTTGGCCGAAGTCGCCATCACAACTGACAGGGGATCGGAGAATTCTGAACTCGAGCAATTAGTTTAGAAATTCAGAGTCAGGAGGACGGGCGTGTTAACAGTCTGTCTGTAGGGATACTGTCGCTATTTAATGTTTTTCTAGATGACCACCAGTCACTGTTCCAGCTTCTTTGCCTTCTTCCTCCCAGCAAGTCTTAGATGGTTTCCTCTAGTTCACGTTACTCTAAAGGGAGGTAAAGGGCTTCTTGGCAAAACCTTGAACTATCTGGTCGATAGTAAAGTTCGGCTGGGGCTAAATGAATCTGATAGCGGATCTGTGGTTAGGGGAAACTGAAGTCCTGAACACTGTACACCACACTGAAATGAGCCCCTTCTTAGTATAAGTATGCTGTTTCCTTAACTAAATAAGGTCCCTGGGTCTTTCACAGAGATTGCAAATATATCTTTAAAGTATTTTTCAATGTTTCACTGTTTTTGGGGTTTGCCTCACATTCAATGGCTCCCAGTGTTGCCTTTGTTTCCAAAATAGTACTTACAGTAAATTGGCTCCATGAATGTCAAGGACATAACATAGACAATTTTCCCTGGTGGTTGTGATCCAGTTTCACAACAGAACAATCAGTCAATCAGTCAGCCAACATCTCAGTTAATAAGTCGGCCAGACAGCTAGCCACTCAGCCAGTCACTAAGCCAGTCAATAAGCTGGCCAGTAAATCAATAAATCACTCAGTCAGTAATCCAGCCAGTCAGTCAGTCCATCCCTCTGTCAGTTATTTAGTCAGTAAGCTACTCAGTCAGTCAGCAAGCTACTCAGTCAGTCAGTGAGCTAATCAGTCAGTCAGTCGGTGTTTAAGCCGGTCAACAAGCTATTCAGACACCAGTCAGGCCATTGGCCCATCAGCCAGCCAGCCAGTCAGTAAACCAGACAGCTAGTCAGTGAGTCCATCAATCATCCCATGGGTTAATGGCATGTCATAGTGTTGGCGTACTATGTACAGTATAACTCTTATATAGGTATATAATTTAAGGATATATGTCACAGTAACTCATAGTAATGCTAGTGGATAATATAACATGTCACATATCAGGGTGGCTAGCAATGTACAGTACTGTTTGTCCACTGTATACACATATATCGTAATGATATAATGTAACATGTCATATAGTCATCAGTAATAATCTATATAATAGTCGGCATTCACAGTCCCCGTGCCAGGCTTTTCCATGGTACGCAGCCCAAGTTCACGCACGGTAGCCGAGGTCGTCTGTCCCGGGTCGTGTTTGTTGTTCTTGTAGAGACGGAGCCTTGACGCTAGTTTGAGGGGTATAAATTAAACCTGACTGGCTGCAGCCCGGTCCCCTTACAGCGCTCCAGGACCCCTGTCTGCTAACCCCCCCCAAAAAACTGCCCACCCGCACCACCCTTCTCCAAACACTATTAATTAAACTGTGAAAGGGGCCTTGACTAACACAGGCACCCCAGCGGACGGCTATACCTGTCTGTCTTACTCAGTGTCAGGGCGGTAAGAGGGCTGCCAGAGGAGGAGGGCGCTAGTCGGTGAGCGACGAGAACGGCAGCTCGTTTTCTTGTTATTCCACCTCGACTCGTCTCATGAAAAGAAAATTAGTTCATTTTTCCTGAATAGGGGATTTATTGACTTAAGTGGGCCGAGCCGGAGTAAGATTGCCTCAGGGCTTCTGTGTCTGTGCACGCGCGTGTGCGTGTGTATGGGGGTTGGGGGGTGGGGGGGCTGCGGGTTCTAATGAATTGCAAAGCACATTATCTCACTTTACTATGCCCACCCAACCAAACCCCTCAAGGCCCACTAAAAATAAACATGTCCCCTCAGAGAGAACTGACCTCCCTGTCAGAGAGAGGCGAAGGGTAACCACCCTCCATCTACTCCTGTAACCCCCCCCCCCCCCCCCAACGTCCCTCTGTCCGTCCCAGTGCAGCTTTTTAGCTCTCTATATCCTGACTCGACAGGTTCCAACACCTTCTGTCTGTCCAGGTAAACACACACACTGCCTCACTTAGCGATTTGCAGTGAAAATGACTGGTTTCCTCTGGCCCTATACTTTAGAGCAGAGTGTCTGTGACTGTGTCAACTGACTCAACTTGATTAAAACAGCACATGAAATGGCAGAAACATTCCGCCACATTTCACACCCTTAAGCTGTGGGACACATGCAGTTTCCATTCCTAACAGCAATGCAGGAAAACAGCTACTTACTGTACATTTTTGCTCTGTATTTGGTTCTGTTTTTCTCTAAATGCCTGTTTTGACCCTCTCATCTCATCTTTCCAGAGCAGTGCAAAGCCCCTCCACACGTAAGAAAACACTCTGTCTCCAAAAGCCTGCGCCACCTATTCCAGCCCACTAGCAAATTTGTCAAAAACTTGAAACGGTACAAAGACCTTTTCTGATCTTCATTTATACCTCCATGTGTCCCTTTCTTTCCATCTTTACTTTTCAAAGATTATTTTCACATAAATAAGTGCTGCAAAATAACGACTGAAAAGTTATTGTATCTGGAGGATATTCGATTACTTTAAACGTTTCGGTGACCATGTCATCATTAATAAAATGTTTACATTCTAATCATGCTATTTATTATTAGTATATTTAGTTAACTGGCAGACTTGTCCATCTTATCCTCCAGAGGTCTATACCTGACGGCTATATTCTACCGAGATGACAACATCTTGGTGACTCCTGAAGACCAGATTCCCATTGTAGAGATAGATGACTCTTACTCCAGCTCGCTGATGCAAGACTTCCTATGGTTCATGAAGGTAAGAAGCTAGTTACATTTCCATAATCGTCAGCATTTAACAGTTTCCATTGGTGCCCACATAGCATTCAGGCCCACTTCAAATCAAAAAGAGATATATGTTTATATGGTGTTTAATATGGATTTTCCGAGTGCTGCTACTTCCTCCTGGTCAATTTCGAAGTTTCAGAAAAATATTGGTGTTTAGAAGACCCTAACATTTTCATAATTACATTTTGAGCTTTTTGTGGAAGTACTCTTACTTAATGTTCAAGTGAGAATCTTATGCAAATATTCACATTTTACTTGTATTTATAATATAATTTGTCAAAAACTGCAATCAAAAACGTATCCCATCCATTGCAGTAGATACACATCACACTGTGTACTACTAAAACGTGCTACATATCGAGCAAACATATCTCACATTGTCCTAAAAATGTTGTGTTGTGTTGTGTTTTATTGTTCCATTTAACATAAATTGTTATATATTTTATTTTAAAATGTCATACTCAAAAGTATGAGTTATTCGGTCTTTTTTAATAATGCCAAACAAAAGTAAAATGTATTCATTACCATTCAAATGTAATTAGCGCAAATGTCAGAGATCAGCCGCTTTAAGTGCGTGTCCACAATATCTTGAAACGGAGTCCAGCTGAAATCGACAAGTGTAGGTGGTTACTGGGTACGTCGCTGCACCACAGATGACAGTGGCTGTGTCCTCCGACCTCAGGTGTCCTACCTATGGGAGGAGATACCGTGGCTTCAGCAGTGTCTCAGCCCCTCCCAGTCATCCTGTTCCTGCGCTCTGCAGACACGCCTCAAGATGCTGCAGGCCATCTCCCAGCTCCAGGTACATCCCTACACGGCTTGAGATGAACCACTTCCACTGGAGTTTCTGGGCCTTTCGCCGTCACATGATTTGGGTTGCACCCCCAAATAATTATCAATGTTAAATTGTTTTTACATTCGGTTTTTGTTGGTTGATTTGGCAATTATACGTTTGAGTAAATACCTTGTACTTCGTCATGCTAGACATCAACATGTATTCAAAGACTTGTGATGGGAACTTCAACTCTCTTTACTGAGTCAGATCGTTGAGTCGTTCAGTGAAAAGCACAAAATGTTTGACTGATTTCATTCATTTGAATCATTGACACCCCAAGCACCCCAAGGCCCACTGCCTGTGAACAATAAACTGAAGACACAAATCATGATCCTACTTGCAGGCCTGTTGCTGACCTGTTTTAGACTTGAAAAATATGTGGCCTAAATTAGGTATTTAAAACTACTAGGGACACAAAATGTTTATTTCTTAATGCATTTATTATAAAAGATAAATGTCTACTTGCAGCTTCAACAAGATTCGATTGAAGTGTTTTGCTTGCCAGCTACATTGGGGATGAGCACATAGTTTGCCAACTGTGGAGCATTTATAATAATAAGTAACCATTGCTAACTGCACATCTCTAATAAGGCCATTCAGAAGTTCCCCACCCTTATGATCTGGATCCCCGCGTCTCATATTCCATTCGGGGAGAGATATCTGTCAGTAGGTAGGGGATAGAGGCAACTCAATCTGTGGTAAATTATCGTGTATTTTCCGCTAAGATCCTAATAAACCAAGTGCATATTGTGTCTTTAGCATGTTAGGTTGAGAGGGAGTAGAACAATAATCTTTAGTAGAACAATCTCAGATTTTAATTAAATCGTCCGTGTTAAATTTCTCTGTGATCTTGGCATCCTAGCTGGTTCTGCTTTATCGTTGGAACTCTTTTGCCTCTTCATTTTTAAAACGTTCAATGCGCATTATACAAGATGCCTCGGTTTCACCTGGAAATCGGAGTGAGTTAGTGGGAGAGTGTCTCTAATGCAGCCACACACACAACTTGCTAAGCAGACACAAGTGAAAAGTTTCTTATCAGGAAAAGAAGCATTTCCATTACTGTTTGACCAAATCATGAGACTTTGTCGCACTATGAAGCCTTGAGTGATGTTCAAAACACAACCTAAAACCGTAATAACGTCCTTATAGCTATTAATAACTGTCAGGGGAATCACACAAACTCTGAAGCATCTGGTTTTCAGAAAAAGGGAAGAGAGCCTGTGACGTGACTTCTGTTTTTGGACACCCATTTTTCTGTCTGTCTCCGGTAAAATAGTTGATAAGCGACTGGAAAAGATGGAGGTTTCCCAGAAATGTCATTATTTTCCTTAGTCAGGACCAGAATGTGGAGTGTGTAGTTTCTTTTATTTAGTGCCTAGAGATAGCCAAAACCATCAATTTTTCAAAACCATACCATACCGATCAAATATTGCTCAGAAGAACAATGAAATGTTACCAGAAGTTTTTTGGTCAGAACCATTTATGGTGTCTTTAAAAAGTATTTTTGGGGATGTTTTTTTTACAGGGCATGCTAGGAACTCAGGACCTGGGTCAGGTTTACTTTGAGCCAATCAAAGACAAGCATGGTAACGCCCTCTTGGTGTTGCTGAGGGACATGAGCACGTGTCCCAGTCTGGACGGGGTGAAGTGGACCCAGCTGTGTAAGCTTCAGCTCCAACGCAAGTCCATCTCATCCCCTGAGGAGCCCACTGCACTGGACGTGCTACTCATCACACTGCATGTAGGTTCCAAACCAAATGACTGGGCCTCGTAGCAATCTACTGACCCGTTAGCTGCACCATGGCAAGTTCATTGGTGTTTGGTGCAATTATGCATTTATTCCACTGAGACCTGTTTCCTTGTACATTACAGACTTATGTAGGTGAAATAATTAGAAATATGTAGTAGGATTGAGTTTGAATAATAACCACTTGTTATAAGGCTCCATTCATAAAAAATCCCCCAAAACTAAGTAGATTTAACTGTTCACCCCTACATTTACCCTACACCACACTGTATTTCATGGCAATGTACACGGCTAACCAAGTAGTCTATTAGCTTGTCCAACATATTCACAGCACACGTGTAGATGCCTGATATCAGGTCCTAGTCTTCTTTTATTTCTGCTCAAATTCCAACCCATTAATTTTGATAAGAGCAATTAGAAGATTGGAGTCTTTAAGACATTGAATCCAGAATGGCTAATGTAGCATCTAAATGCTGCCGTTCAACAATGACTTATAGGCAATTTGTATTTCTATGTTTTCTTGTGAACCTGATACCTGCCAATTTGTTGTTTTGTCTATTCTTCATGGTGGTTTTGGGTAGTCATTCCAAAAACAATTACAGAAGCTACAGTTCTGGGGACCACAATTTTTGCATTTCATATTCAATATGCATATATCTTATATTGACATTGCCATATGAAGAAATGATATGAAAATATATAAATATCATTGTACAAGCATTATTATTTTGTGAAGATGTCTTTTTCTTTTACCAACGACAGAAGCCATGCAATCCACAAAGCCCTTAAAGCCACAACATTTGACATCAACATAAACAATATCAAAGGCAATCCCAGACTTCACCAACAGCTGTCTCCTGTCTTTCACATCTGTTCCCTGTCCGCTCTTTCAGGAGAAGCTGGCGTACCACAGACGGAGCAGAAACCTCCTCTCCCCAGGCCTGTACCTGGGCTACCTGAAGTTGTGTAGCTCTGTGGACCAGATCAGAGCCCTGGTGCCTCAGAAGCTGCCCAATGTCCTCTGTCACACCAAGATACGAGACAATTATAACGTCTCTAGGTGAGATCCTTGGAGACCAGCCACTGAGGCTTCTTAGGGAATGAATTGGTTTCATGTTAGACGTTGTCAATGAAATACCAGCAATGCGCATCCACAGCTTGTAATACCTGTAACTGCCTTTGTTCGTGCACATGTATCAGGGAGGAGTGGCAGTGGCTCCAGGCACTCAGTTCTCTGGAGGAGTCCATGGAGATGGATCAGGACATCCAGAGCGCTCCACACCGCCTTCTGCAGGACCTACGCAGTGCCGCCAAGGACCTCATGGCTCACATGAACATCCCTGTCAGCCAGGTCACCATGCTGTTTGAAATATGTTTTATAAAGGCACCCAGATAAAGGAACAGTATAAGAAAAACGGTTGTTCATAGTCGATCGTTCAGCACCCATGCATCCGTGCATCAAGGCAGACATGTACTGTAGTTGAATAGAGCGGAAGCACAACCAAACATTTCTAACGGGAGTGGGGTGCTTGTCTGGACACTCCTTCCAAACAAAATCAACAATGATGACAACATATGGTTTTCCAGCATACTTCTATACATTACATGGCATTGATCTTGCCGTTGTGACTCAGTTTGCATTTCCCCTCACCTAGGCACAGGACTTCCGTATCTACGCCCAGGAGGTGCTGGAGTTTGGGGAGAAGGTGTCCTTCCTCTTACTACTGCCGCCCTCAGATGATGTGTGCACGGCCCCTGGCCAGAACAACCCCTACTCCCCCCGATCAGGCTTCCTCACCTTGCCTCTTCAGATCTTCGAGCTGGGTTGGTACTAATCGCTGTAGTGGGATTTCATTCTGTCTTAAAATTTGTTATTTACAAGTTGACCTCTGATTGACCTTGTGTTTCAAAATCATGTGACTCAGAAAAGGTCTGAATTGAAATACGCCTGAAGTGAATTTGCAAATGTGTTTTTGTTTCTGGTTTTCTAGTGTTCTCAGTTTCTCTGTAGTTAGAAAGTCTGTTCTCTCCCCTTCTGCAGTTCACTTTGATGCCTACTGCCCCAGCTTCATAGGGCAGTACTGCCGGGTGTCTGCACTGTTGGAGCTGGAGTTGCTCATGTCCCAGCAGACACTGAGGGAGGCTTTCTCAGAGACAGAGCTTCACGCTGCCAAGCAGAAACATCAGCAAGTCCAGGACCACATTCATGTAGGTGGAGGTCTTAGCTGAGTTAACAGTTTGCCTGACATTGTGATATGGAGGTAGTCTACCAAGATGCTTTCTAATAATAGAGCACTTAGCCGTATAAGCTACACTATCATCACCCAAGGATATAAAATATATGGCAATTTATACAGGCATAACGCAATGGCGAACCGTGACTATTGGATCACTGCTGTGGCACACAAAAGCAGCACACACCAACTGTTGCAAATATCTATAGTTAGAAGAAAATACCATTGTTTAAAAGAAATATTTGCTGAAACAGTCAATCAAGTAGTGGCGGAATAAATTCAGCCACACAACTACTCACATTGTATGAAAACAGTAGCGCCATATGCGATGTCCTATCTCCAGCATGCAATAATAAAATGCACCACAGCAAGAAATGTCATGAACCCATTACCTCCAATTGCAACGTCATTACCTTTGTGTTTACCACATAATCAGTAATCTAAAGTTACAATTATATTTTACACATTGCATTCAATATGAGATGAATAGGATAACAAAAAAGCAAGCTGCAGATGAAAACAAAATTCCACTCATCATTATGATTATCATTTAAAACCGAAGTCCATTCTCCTGTCCTTTATGAAATGGGCAATGGCAGGTGCAGATGGTGTCTCTTTTGATATTAAATCTGAAAGAGGTTCTTTTTTGACTAAGATCAAAGCCTGGGCTAAAAGTTGGCATATCGCCACCATTACATACTTACTACAAAAATTGTCAAGCGTGAGAAAACAAGATAAGGCTTGCTGTTGGCTCTTAATTAGTGACATCTACTTCAGCCCTCTAGAGGGCCTTGAGGCATCATACAGTTGTCCTTCCTAAGACAGGACAATTTGTTATTGGTGGATTCTATTTTCATTCTAAAATGCTGCTTTAATTGAAGTAAATGTCAAAGACATTGGATGGTGCCTTCTATTCAAAGCCTGAGGGCCTTTTATTTCTACCAAGTGACTACCAACAAATCGTTTTTTCCTCTTGGATATTAACCCTTCTTTTTCCAAATCAAATAAATTAAAACCAATTCCATGTTATAATAGATAAAAATACGTACAGATTTGTATCCATCCTTAGGCCCTCTCTGAGGGAGTTGAGGGCCCTGATGGTTCCCCTCTGGCATATTGTAGCTACGCTAGCATCACACAATGAGCAAACATGCCGTATCTGCAGTTCATTAATACACCCATATCAGACCTACGCTAGCATCACACAATGAGCAAACATGCCGTATCTGCAGTTCATTAATACACCCATATCAGACCTACGCTAGCATAACAGAATGAGCAAACATGCCGTATCTGCAGTTCATTAATACACCCATATCAGACCTACGCTAGCATAACAGAATGAGCAAACATGCCGTATCTGCAGTTCATTAATACACCCATATCAGACCTACGCTAGCATAACAGAATGAGCAAACATGCCGTATCTGCAGTTCATTAATACACCCATATCAGATTTACACTAGCATCACACAAAGAGCTAAGATATCTCAAGTCTATTAATAGCACATGGCATTTCAAAAAACAGAAAACAATACACTAAAAGTGTTTCCTCCTACTACAGCAAATGGAGGAGGTGTGGCGAGAGGCACGGTGGATCATGGATGCCCTGCAGTATGCCCGCTACAAGCAGCCCACGGGGGGTATTTCCCTGGCTTGGATTATCGACTTCTCTAGGGATGTGGTGCCCGACAAGCCCCGCTCCACCTCCTCTCAGCCAGACTACCTTCCCTCGCCCATGCCCTCCCCAGAACCCAGCCACAAGCACTCTGGTAAGACCCAGAGATCCAATGTTATAGTGGTCTTTTGTTCTGCTGATTCTTTGTTTTACAAGATGATTGATTGTGTGGCTTTTACATAGGTCGATGGATTGTGTGTCATTTGCCCACAGGGGAATGGTTTTGTGTAGTTGACCTAACATAGATTTTTGTGTGTGTTTTGTTTCTTCCTCCCAGTAGACTTCCACTGTCTCTCCGACGAAGAAGGTTCCTCTGAGGTCTTCCTCACAACTGACAGCGACTACGACTCCAGTCGTGCCCAAAGCCCCCGCGAGTTAGACCTGCTTCCCCCGTCCCCCCTCTTCTCTGCCAGCAGCAGTGTCGGAGAAGGGGTGGGAGGGGGTTCAGGAGGGGGTTTGAGGGACTCGACACCGGATGTACTTCAAGCCTCGGAGCCCCAAGTGGGCCCAGCGGGTGAACGGCGGCTTAGCGCAGGGGGTACCGGTGTAGAGAGGAGGAGAAGCAAGGGCGGTCCCATGGAGTTATTTGACAGCGACTTCATCCTACCCAGCCGGCAGATTGAACTGCTGAGGATCACGGAGAAGAGGCAGGCCTTCTGTGTGAGAACCAGTAGTCTGGAGTTTCCTGCTTCCTCTGGTGGTCACCCTGCCCAATCGCCACCGCCATCCTCTTCACCCCACCGGCGTTGGCACCGACCTTCCTCGGTGGACCGTTGCTGCCCAGCTGAGCGATGCCCGCAGCGGCCCCAGCCCCCTGCCCGCACTCGGTCGGAGGACAGCGGCACCCAGAGACTCTCAGGTTCGCCCTCACCTGGGGTCCAAAGGAAAGGCTGGCACGCCACACTCCGGGTGTACCCGCAGTACCGCACCGGGCTACCCAAGGAAACCAGCGTCAAGGTAACTTGATGTGAGGATGTTGTGTTGCCCGATTGACATTCTAATCACGCTGTAGCTCCGGCCCAGTCATAATCATGCTGTAACTCCGGCACAGTTATAATCACCCTGTAACTCAGGTCCATTTATAATCACGCTGTAACTCCGGCAGTTACAATCACGCCGAAACTCTGGCACAGTTATAATCACGCCGAAACTCCGGCACAGTTACAATCACGCTGTACCTCCGGCACAGTTATAATCACGCTGAAACTCCAGCACAGTTATAATCACGCTGAAACTCAGGTCCATTTATAATCACGCTGTAACTCCGGCAGTTACAATCACGCCGAAACTCTGGCACAGTTATAATCACGCCGAAACTCCGGCACAGTTACAATCACGCTGTACCTCCGGCACAGTTATAATCACGCTGAAACTCCAGCACAGTTATAATCACGCTGAAACTCCGGCACAGTTATAATCACACTGTAACGCCCCTCCGGCCTAGTTATAATCACGCTGTAACTCCGGCACAGTCATAATCACGCTGTAACTCCGGCACAGTCATAATCACGCTGTAACTCCAGCCCAGTCATTCTCATGCAGTAACTCCGGCACAGTTATAATCACGCTGTAACTCCGGCACAGTTATAATCACACTGTAACTCCGGCACAATCATAATCACACTGTAACTTCGCTCCGGCCCTGTTATAATCACGCTGTAACTCCGGCACTTATATTAACGCTGTAACTCCGGCCCAGTTATAATCACGCTGTAAGTCCGGCCCAGTAATAATCATGCTGTCACTCCGGCACAGTCATAATTACACTGTAACTCCGCTCCGGCCCAGTTATAATCACGCTGTCACTCCGGCACAGTTGTATTAACGCTGTAACTCCAGCCCAATTTTAATCACGCTGTAACTCCGTCACCGTTATAATCATACTGAACTCCGGTCCAGTTATAATCACGCTGTAACTCCGGCATAGTCATAATCACGCTGTAACTCCGGCAGTCATAATCACCCTGTAACTCCGGCCCATCATTGATACAATTTTGATAATTCCGATTCGGCTTAATCCATTGTCCTTCCACTCTCCCATTCCTTCCTTCCCTCTCTGTCTGTCTCTTCCTCTCTCCGTCCCTCCCCCAAGCTGCGGGTGACCCCAGGCACATCGGCCCGGGAGATGGTCCAGCTGGTGGTGCAGGAGATGAACGCTGTGTCGCGGCGGCTCCTGGGCGGCAGCAGCAGCAGTAATGACGGCGGGGGGGCGGAGGGGGAGCGCTGTGTGTACAGCACTGAGCAGCTGGAGCACTTTGGCCTGGTGCTGGTGGTGGACGGAAGGGAGAAGTGGCTCCAGGATGACTTCTGCCCACTGGAGCTTCAGAACCCCTGGCTTCGGGGCAAGCTGTGTGTCCGCATTAAGGAGTACTCTCCACTGGCACTGCAGTGCAGCAGGGCCACTACTGTTTGAAACTGCGGGGCGGGAAGGACATTGGGGAGTGAACTATAAAAGCAAGATTCGTTGACTGAAAATGTGAGACCATGTACTTTGAATGTTTCACACGGGCCAAAGGGGGACCCCCTACCTAAGATGAACTGGAACTTTCTCTTCTTTTCTCTGTTTTTCTCCCTATTTCGATCGTTTTTTCTCATTAGTTGTTTCGCCGTCCAACTGCCGTAGCGACAAAGCGTAGTCAGTGATTCCACATTTGTTTGTTTGTTTGTTGTTAACTAAAATGCTGCTGTGAGACTGTTTCCATGAAGTCTCTTCCCACCCCGCGTGAACTTCCCTTTTCCACCTTCATCTGGACACCAAATGAACAAAAGGAAATGGAAAATGTCGGAGCCTAACAAGGGAAGTGACGGTGAGGAAGATTAATGAATGAATGCTACGGCACTCTGGAATGGCCCCTGACTGACGGCAACACATTTTGGCGCCCATGTTGGCAGAACGTCATCTGCAGCCACATGCGGGCGGACAAGCCTTTTCCTATGAACTCTTTCTCTCTCATGGTGTCATTCCAAGAGACTGTTGGCTGCTGCCCTGCAGCCGGCCTTCCCAACCTTCCCAGGATGTGACCCTGGACTCTTCCCAGAGGGCCCAGCGAGACGGAAGGGGGCTGGCGTCACTTGGCTCAGAACGGAATCTGCCGCACAATTTGACCTGTCAGCTTGTCACTCTGTCAGATTCACCCTCCATTGTTTTCACTTTGGGAAGGAGAGAGCCGAGAAGACAGGGACTGAGAAAAGGAGTAAAGGAGGGAGGCATTGTAGGATGGAGGATGCAGACTCTTTGGGATCCTAGCACTATTCACTCTGCATTGCAGAAGTTCAACATTACAGCGTTATTCTAATTTAAAAGCAGTCTTAACCAAAGACTGCATTTCACGGGAAATGCTGAATATCTTACCTCAATTGGAAATTCACTTTAAAATTCTATTGAGCTACAGTGATACAAATAATTAGAGGACATCGTACACAGAGACACCATACTGTGGTTTTGTAGAACGAAGAATCATCTCATCCAACACAGACAACAATCAAAAATGCAAAGAAAGTGGCTTGAGTAAAGAAAGAGAAGCAATACTTGACTTCCACATATATTTTCTTGTTTGTTTCTTTGTGATGTGTGATGATTTCCCAGAATTCCTCAAAATAATTGGTTGTGCTAGTCATGTGCTCCAGGCCGCTGGTACTTTAGTCTGAGCAATCTGTTTTGTCATGTTGTACTCAAATGGAAAAAGACATGGCCAAGCTGCTCTTCAGCGTGACGCTCAGCTCCGTGTGCTCTTAGTGACTGCAGGCTTTGGTTTTACTGGTGTACTCATCTTTATGTGGTGGAAATGCAATGTAGCAAAACCTTCAAGATCTTTGGAGTAAAATGGCATTTGAAAAGGTTTAAAACAGGATGCTTTTCAGCCCCATATGAAAGACCCTGGTTAAATATGATGCCCTGATGTCTGGAATGAAAGCCTGAAATTAATTGTGGTCAAGTAATGTTTATTCCTTATTCTCTGTTCTAGACCTTCCCCTTAGACATGGTTTCTGAGCCTGATACTCAGCAGAATTTAGATTTCTTTTTTTCTCCCCCCAAAAAACGTGTGTTTACGTGTAACTACAAAAAAAGTCTTAAAGAACAACTGATGTGAAGTTGTAATTGAAACGTATTGGTTAACAGATGGTTTGAACTCGTGTTAGCGCTTAGATGTATCTTTTATTCACACCATTAAAGACCGTTTAATGGTCAAACTGCAAAACAACAAAAACAACAGTAACAGTATACTTAGATAAAATGGGACTGAATGTATTTGCTGTTAGACACTGGGCTGTTGAAACTGCCAACAGTGCAGAGGTCAAAGGTCAACTCTAAAGGGTGGAGGGTGAGGGAGTTCACAACTCCCTAACCAACCAAAAGAGAGAAAGAGAGAAAAAGTCCCATCTTTACTAGGACCCTTTAGGCAGACCCATTGGGAACATGCATGAAGGAGACATCAAGTCATTTTTTTAAATCTATTTTTATTGAACAATAAATGAATATTGTCAAATAAAACCTCTGTTGTTTTGAGGGTTTCTTTTATATGGTCATTGTGTAATATGCTGCTAAGTGGACATAGCTTCTCCTTCACACTGCTCAAAGTTTAGAGAGGCTCTGTTGGTCCGTTTTAACACATCTCGCCATCAAGATGAACCTTTTAGAAGTGTATCTGGAGTGTTCTACAAATAAATCTCACCATATGCTCTAGCCAGGTTCGATAATGATTTCCAAGTAATTTCACCATGTTTTAGACAAGGCCTGTTTTAGGTTCAAAGGATGTTCTATATTGATCAGGGATCCCCTCTGAAGACAGCTCCAACTAGAAGGAACCAAGATGAGCAAATCTAATTTCAATTAAAAAGTGTGCCTGGCGTAAGTCATAGGATGTGTAATGAAACTGGAGTGAGTTTTGGTAGCATACATGGCAGAAAAAACAGTCTAGTGGCTTCACATTGAGAGTGACAAAAGAGCTCTCTTGGTCCTACACATGCTGTATAGTTATTACCTCATTGGTATGAGCTGGCCAGCTAATGACAAAAGAATGCCAGGCAGCTGCACTTGGATTTCAGCCTATGGGAATGGCATAGGCATTTCGATCTTGGAAGTCTCATAGCTCTAAGAACCGTGACACTTTTCTTAGAGCCAACATGTATAATGCATCATGATGCAGCTATAATGCACTGTTTTACATATAATGCCAGACATTATCATATATATTGGTATCATGAGGAGATTCAACACTAGGTCTGCAACAACAAATCAATACAGCTGATAGCGTTGACAAATAAATGTTGGCAATAAATTATCGATAGGTTGGGTAAAAAGCAGCAAAAAAATATATAATTGAAAGATGGAGTAAACTTGCACTGTAACCTAGTCAAGTATCACCTCCATATTAGTTTGACATTATAACTTGCGTGTTGATATAAAAAATATTTTAATATCTCAAAAATAATAACGCGTAATCATCACAGTATAACACCTAGTCAATTAAACATTAAGGATATCAATCTGGAACCATAAGCGATTGTGAATCAATGTCACCTGTTTTGGTGCAAATGAAAGTGACAACGGGTGCACTGGAGAGGCAAAAGCACAACCACAAAAAAGGGAATGGTTTTGCTGGTCGTGGCCACAGACTATTGCTCTCTCTGTTTCCTTACTGATTGACTCTCCTCTAGTTTGTGTTTTGCTTATGTCCTTGTCACTACTGGTAGCATGAGGCAGAACCTGCAGCCCATTCAGGTTGCACTGGTTGACCAACTCCACCAAGTTGGCACCTCCACATGTGCCATCGCAAGAAGGTTTGCTGTGTCTCCCAGTACTGTCTCAAGAGCATGGAGATGGGCCGTTGCAAGGCGAGGGATGGACAGGGCCGTAAAAGGCATCAACCCAGCAGCAGGACCATTATCTGCTCCTTTGTGCGAGTGAATGTTTCTGACCAAACTGTCAGGCGGCATGAGGACCCAACGTCCTCTAGTGGGACCTGTGCTCACAGCCCAGCACCGTGCAGCTCGATTAGCAATCGCCAAAGAACACCAGAATTGGCAGGTCTGCCTTTGGCGCCCTGTTCTCGTCACAGATGAGAGCAGGTTCACACTGAGCAAGTGACAGATGTGAAAGAGTCTGGAGACGCCGTGGTGAACGTTATGCTGCCTGCAACATCCATCATGACCGGTTTGGCGGTGGGTCAGTGATGGTCTGGGGGAGGCATATCCTTGGAGGGTCGCACAGACCGCCACATGCTAGCCAATAGTATCCTGACTGCTGTTAGGTACCAGGATGAAATCGTCAGACCTTACTCAGGTGTAGTAGGCCCTGGATTCCTCTTGGTGCAGGACAATGCCCGGCCTCATGTGGCCAGAGTGTGTAGGCTGCTCCTGGATGACGAAGGCATTGATGCCATTGACTGGCCCTCATGTACCCCAGACCTGAATCCAACTGCACCTCTGGTGCATCCGACGACACAAGGAACTCACTGATGCCCTGATCCAGGTCTGGGAGATCCCCCAGGACACCATCTGCTGTCTCATCAGGAGTATTGCCCAGATGCTGTCGGGAGTGCATGCAGGCACGTGGGGAGCATAGACACTAATGAGTTATTACAAGTTGAGGGCCGTGATGAAATTCATGCAAGTTGGAATCGTTTCATTTGATTTTCGGTGTGAGTTTTAATCTATCGGTCGGTGATTTTGGTTTCCAATGACCGTTGATATGTCATTTTGTTCTGAAAGTATTACACAGTTGGTTTACAGTTGAGCATGCTAACAAAGAATTCCTCACATTCCTGAATTGATGGATCAATCCATTTATGTCAGAGACACTTTGAGTCTATCTCAATTCATAAAATACAGTGATGTCTGTGTACTTGAGGCTTAACTTAAAAACAATTTTAGGCTGCCTGTTATAAAGTTAGCATCAGTGATTTACCTTGTTCCACCTTACAGCAATTATGTGCAATTACAGCAAGCTCTGTTTTAGTCTCATCAAACCATAGAATCTTCTTCCTTTTAGTCTCTTAATCTCTCTCATGCCTTCTGACAAAGTATTGCGTGGATACTCAGTTGAGACTGCCTGTTCTAGATAGATTCACAGTTTTAGGATATCCCCTCCATTTCTTAATTATGTCGGTTTGCATGCCCCAGAGTGTATTCAATCCCTTAGCAATGTTCTTATATTCTACACTTGAATGGTGCTTTTGAAGAACCTCATTCTGGATTTGTGATGTCATTTCTTATTCTGGTCTTCATGATGTAGTTTCTGTTTGAATGATACTATCCAAATGTGTGACCTCTGAGAGACCGGTGTTGCTCATGGTGTAACTAATTTAGAACAAATTGAAGATTTTTCACTCTGTGTTGGTCAGTGGAAAAACTCTAAAATAATAATTGAATTGAAAAAATGGAAGTCATTTAAAAAGAAAATGTGGAAGTCTAAGAGGATTGAATGCTTTTGAGTGGGAATGTTGCTGGATGGTTTACTCAAATCGCACACGCAAACGCACTCACACACACTTTCAACATCTTAAGAAATGTAAAAGCTGCATGCTTCCATCAACACAAACGAGACACACTAACATGTAGATGGATAAATCTACTAACACATACAAACTAAAGTAATAATATAGATGTGCAAATGTATGTCCTAAATATTCAGATTCACAGCTTTCACACATAATTGCCTTTACACACCAGCACATTTCTCCTTTAAGAGAAGTCAACCATTTATCAACAGTAACTTAAGAATTGTCCTGAAATTCTGACACTCCCTAATTTTAAACCTGGAGACTCCAGGAAGACCCATGCTAATTTTAGGTCCTGGTGTATCTGGAAACACTTAAAAAAAACATTCAGAAAAGTCCATGAATAGTGGCGATTCACACTCATAAAACACACTTCAGAGTGGATTTAGTCCTTGTGTAATGACTCGTCAAATATCTTCCCAGAGCTGTGAAGAAGGAGAAATAGCCTGGGAGATGAATTTGATCCTATCTTTCATCAGCGCTTCTTGGATCTGAAAGTGATGATTCAGGGGTAGACAGCAGAGGCGTTCTGCTGGGTCTGTGTGTGTGCGTGTGTGTGTGAGTCCTAATCCCCTCTAAGGTTAGCAGCCCCACCACGATCAGATAACCTTAGACATAACCTAACAAACTCTTCACAAATACCCACATTGAAATTAAAAAAATTATACATGTTTCCTAATGAAAGAGACATTGAGTATAATAAATGCACTTCAAAATGTCCTTTTACAAACTTGCACAATACAACCCAGATTCCCAAAAGTTTCATAGTACAAAATAGTACAAAGACAAGCATATGTTGACTGCATATGTTACGCCAAAGCCTGTATATATTATTCAGCATTAATGGTGCCTCCACAGATGTGCAAGTCACCCATGCCATTTGCACTAATGCACCCCCTGTCACGTCATGGCTATTGCCCTAGCCATCTCTGCACTTGGCTGGGGCCATAGTCCGGATGGGACAAAAGAAGATGCTTCTAGGCATCTCTATGTAGTTAGGTCTCCCCAACTGGAGGCAACGATCTACACCCATTCATGTTGAATGTTTGTCCACACTTAGTGTGGATCATTTTGGTTTGTAGTCGTTGTTTTCACTTGACCCAAAGTCACAGGAGCTGCTATTAGTTTGTTTCTTTACTTTAATAAAACATGGATTGTCACCGCCTTTACGTCTCTGTGCCTGTGTCCTGCCCCGAGCCTTGTGATACCCCCATACCATCACAGATGGCAATTGTGTGCTGATAACAAGCTGGATGGTCCCTCTCCTCTTTAGTCCGGAGGAACCATCATCCATGATTCATAAAGATAATTCAAAATGTTGATTCATCAGACCACAGGACAGTTTTACACTTTGCCTCAGTCCATCTTAAATAAGCTCAGGCCCAGAGGTGGCATTAGTTCTGGATCTTGTTTATATATGGTTTCTTTTTTGCATGGTAGAGTTTTAAATTACATTTGTGGATGCAGCAACATACTGTGTTCACAGGCAATGGTTTTTGTGTTCCTGAGCCCATGCAGTGATTTCCACTACAGAATAGTGTCTGTTTTTAATGCAAAGCTGCCTGGGGGCCTGAAGATCATGGTCATCCATTTTTTTCGGCCTTTTCCCTTGCGTACCGAGCTCTTTCTGGATTTTCTGAATCTTATAATGATATTATATAGCGTAAATGATGAGTACTACAAACTCTTTTCAATTGTATTTTCTGAAATCTTATTCTTAAATTGTTGCGCTATTTACCTGTGCTGTCCTTCACAGTGTGGTGAACCCTTCCCAATCTTTACTTCAGACAGACTCCTCCTCTCTGGGATGCTCTTTTTTATACCCAGTCGTGTTACCTGTGGCCAAATTAACTAAATTAGTTGTGTGATATTGCACCAGGTTTTTCTTTAGCATTACACAACTTTTCCAGTCTTTTGCTGCCCCTCGGCCAGCCTTTTTTAAACATGTTGCCGGCATTAAATTCAAATTGGGTGTGCAAATCATTTATACCTTATATTTTTCAAGAAACATAATAACATTTCTCATTTCAATATTTGATTTGTTGGCTTTGTACTATTTTCTATTGAATATGGGGTTTAAATATTTGCACATCATTGCATTCTGTTTTTAATTATATTTTTTACAACGTCCCAAATTTTGGGGAAACAGGGTTGGTACAAAATTATAAAATTATAAAATAATCCCAATAACCAGTGACATGCGGGCAACTAGGTTGAAGTCCTCTACTCAAGGTCAGATCATGCGAACACCTTGTCGGTCCAGGGATTCAAAGAGGCAACCAAACAGTTGCAAGCCTAATGCTATAACTGCTAGTGGAGAGCTCTCTAAACTTCATGCCACGTTCTATTCACTGTCAGAAACGTTTTGACGGGATGTCTGTTATACTATTACAAGACCAGGATCCCACTCCTCTTTCCGGTTCATCCCTGTTTTCACCTGTTTTCTGCTAGTCAAACCCTATACATCTACATACACACAGCTAGCGTTAGCAGCAGCAGTGCAGAGGGTGGAAAAACAGGGCTGCGGCCCCTAGATTACTGCATCACTCAGCTCTCTTTCCCCATGGCCAATAAACCTTTAAAGCACCTATAAAACACTTGGCAAGGGCTTTTTGAAGTTTTTATGAAGATCTGCTTTATTGTTCCCCAGAGATGAGCCCTGCTCCACTGGCGCCTTGAAGCTTTCTGGAAGTGCCAGTGAATTCAGTGGGAGGGATTGAAGGAGCCGGGTAGGTGGGAGGGACTCTCAGAGAGAAGAGGGGTCTGCACCAGTGAAGACTGTGTTTTTGGTGTTTGTGTCTGTGTGCGTGTTTATTTGCGTATGGGAATTTGAGCAGAAGGAGTGGCAGTAGGAGGCATAGTAATAGCAGTTGCTATTGACAGCATGATACCAAATAGAGTAGGGACCCTCTGACGTGGTCATAATATTAATATGGCTCCAGGTTAAGCATAAGAATATATTAGTGTGGTCCAATAGTCTAAGATGCTGTATTTGGTGCAAATGTATTGATTAAGCAGTTTTAAATCTTTCAGCAAAAACACTTGCATCTGTCTTTCTCCACATTCTCATACTGTCCAATAAAAAATAACAAAATCTCCAATAAAGCATTTATAAGCTTGAGTAGTGAGGTTATCGAGATTCTTAATGTGGTGGGGAAATGCTGCCAGTAGATGGCAATCTTTTAAATAGGCCTAGCTTGGCCATCACTAGCTATTACGAGCTATCACTAGCTAGCTGTAAAGAAAGCAGAGAGCATGAATGGCAGAAGCAAGCACAAAACCTACACTAATTCGTTGAAAAAAAGCTTCTTATTGGATTATTTTGAATGTATTACTGGAAAGGACAAAAGCAAATATACTGTCACAAGGCAGCTTGTCGGGAACAGAGATAAAAGGAAATAGCTCAGCTAATCTAAAAGTGAATCTGAACAGTGTCCATAAAAAACTGTGCAAAAACAAACAACCAACTTTAATGTTTTAATTAAGCCTGGCAAGTCTGCTTGAGTAAACAGGGAGATTAGTTTGAAAATGGAAACAGCGACTCTGGAAGTTAAGATTCTAAGAGGCCAGAAAAATAACATTCTGTGTTAACCGCTTGTGTAGGAGCTCACTTGAATTGAATGGTACCTATACACATCACCATCTCCTCAAATTTGTTTATACATTATTTTGGATTCAAAACATCCAATCTGTGTGTTATTCTGTTATGAAGGTGTGATTTGGATTGAAAAACTAAAAATATGGGAACAAACAGAAACCTTTAGAAACAAAACAAGAAAGAGGAAAAAACTAGATTTTGAAAAATTATGCAAACACAAAAAATATTTTTAAGACCCTAATCAAGCTAATGCAAAACAGGCTACTCCTGGGGTTAACAACAGTCAACACGATCTACTGGTAGCTTGTAAACGATTTGATGACCTCTGAAATCTCTTCAGGAAGTCACATGCAGCATTCACTGCAAACTGTAAAAATCTAATTTCAGGTATCAAGTATAAAACATACAGTAGCAGGCTGCTGGCTACTATCTAATCCAGATGACTTCCCGCACATGACTTTATCGCACCCATGATTAAACATTTTTGTTTTAACGAGACAGATCTAGCACAATATCTATGAAGTCATTTTCTTCATATCGCCAAAGTCTGCGTGGAGTCATCAGAATTCATGTGCCAGATCACCACAGAAAAAACTACGCAGCATGGAGAGTTTGATTCTGTCTGACATAGTGCAGATATGTACCATGATCATAATGCCAGACATGCTGCATAAATGGCCAGGCAAATGTAGTCAGATGACAGGCATTTTAACTTCTTGAACTTCTGTCTTATTGTAGACTGATGATAAATGTTCACTGAGCTAGCATAACATTTAGAAATAAAAAATATTCCATTGTCAATTGAAGTTAATTTGATACTTTTCAGTTCAATTTCAAAGCTACACATCAATATCTTTAGTTGATGAAATTCAATTTCTAATACCGTACGGCATGGGAAAAACACAAAGCGGAAAAATCCATTGCGTGCATCACCCATGGGTTTTCCAACGTGCATTCTGCACTACTACATAGTTGCTGGAATACATCAAAAGGGCACATTTGGGAACTTTGGCTCGCAACACGTTCCCGCCTGTTTTTGGGGGACAACAGATGACACTTGTCATAGACATTCATGTAAAATAGCAGTACAAAACAACACAAAGAGAGAAACCCCAATTAAACCTTCATTAAATTAGTTTATAAATGACCCAAAATATATGATGTGAAGTCAATACACACCGATCAGCCAGAACATTATTACCACTGACAAGTGAAGTTATCAACACTGATAAGCTCGTTATCATGGCATTTGTCAGTGGTTGGGATATATTAGGCAGCATGTAAACATTCTGTCCTCAAAGTTGATCTGTTAGAAACAGGAAAAATGGGCAAGTGTAATGATCTGAACGATTTTGACAAGGGCCAAATTGTGATGGCTAAACGACTGGGTCAGAGCATCTCCAAAACTGCAGCCCTTGTGGGGGTGTTCCTGGTGTGCAGTGGGCAGTACCTATAAAAATGTGTCCAAGGAAGGAAAAACGGGAACCGGCGACAGGGTCATGGGCAGCCAAGGCTCATTGATGCACGAGGGGAGCAAAGGCTGGCCTGTGTGGTCCGATCCAACAGATGAGCTACTGTAGCTCAAACTGCTGAAAATGTCAATTCTGGAACTGACAGATAGGTGTCAGAACACAGTGCATTGCAGTTTGTTGCGCACGCGTCTGCATAGCCGCAGACCAGTCAGAATGCCCATGCTAACCCCCGCCCACTGCCCCTACAATGGGCAGGTGAGCATCAGAACTGGACCACCGAGCTATGGAAGAAAGTGGCCTGGTCTGATGAATTACCTTTCCTTTAACATCACGGGCCTGGCCCGTTGCATGTACATCGCTTACCTGGAGAACACATGGGGCCATGCACTGTTGGAAGGAAGCAAGCCGGCGTAGGCACTGTGATGTTTTGGGCAATGTTCTGCTGGGAACCCTTGGATCTCTCCATTCATGTAACCTCCACCTAAGCATTATAGCAGACCATGTGCACCCTTTCATGGCAATAGTGTACCCTGATGGCATTGTCCTTGTTCAACAGGATAATGCGCCACGTTATGCCACAAACCAAAAATTGTTCAGGAATGGTTCAAGGAACACAACAACAAGTTAATCAGTTGACTTGGCTACCAAATTCCTAAGATCTCAAACCAAACAAGCATCTGTGGGATCCGTGCTGGACAAACACGTCTGATCCATGGAGGCCCCACCTTGCAACTTACAGGACTTAAAGGATCTGCTGCTAACGTCTTGGTGCCAGATACTACAGCACACATTCAGAGGTCTAGTGGAGTCCATGCTTTGGCAGGTCTGGGTTGTATTGGCGGCATAAGGGGGACCTACACAATATTCTACTTTTATGGGGTTGTGGTCTAGATTACCCCAAAAAGCATGCACAGATCAGGTGCATACTTCGAAAATCCACCAGAAACAGTCACAATATAACCGTAAACTATTTTAGCCTTATTATAAAGTATCTAGCAAAGTTTATTGTCAATCTTGAACAAATCCTGATGAATATTTTTTTTTTCACAAGCTACCTAGCTACTTAATTTTATTTTATATATTGTCTAACCTAACCCCGAATCTCAACCATGAATGGCAGAACCAATTTTAGCCTAAAATTCAACATTAATTTCTGCATTGTAGTCAAATAGAGTCATATATAATGAAGATGATCAAAACTTTTTGTTGATTTCTTTTTTGTTAGCTACAAGGAGCCTAATAGTTTTCAGTTAGGTTGTCTTTATGTATTTATATGCTGTGAATTGTCTTTAGATTAAATAAATATGTTTAATTAGTAAGATGTTAAAAACAAAACAAAAATGCTATCCACGTTGAAAAAAGTCTAGGGAGATCCATTGCAAGCTAGTAAATTTGAGAATACTACCAGAAATACTTAACTAAATAAATTAGGAGATGCCATGGGAATCTCTTTGGTAAATGAGAATTGAGAAACATAATTCATGTTGCATGAATTAAACTGTTGTTGCTAAACTAATCACTAGGAAATGTCTTTAATATAATTTATTTCCCCATCTCCACATTTCACTAATGTTATTTTAACAGTTTCTCATTCTGATATTAACAGCTGAATAGGCACAGCGCCGCCATAATGTCCTTGTCTTTTTGGGATTTCAGAAGTGTCACAAAGTTAGTTGTTGTGGCCTTTCAGTCATTTTAGTTTTGCATAATGTGTTCATTTTCCTCCCACCTTAACAATCCTATCCAAATGAACTACTGTCAAAACACATCTAGATGCCATGACTGCAAGTTCTCAATCACATCTGAATTGACCACCTGACTTTGACAGCTGAACGCTAGGTCTATATTGATTGATATTGAGAAAAGTGAAACTAGAGTGAAGAATTGTTTTGCTAGTCCCTCGAGTCATACAAATCTAGTCGAAGTTAAGTCACAGGTTGCGCATGTTATAGGAATCAAGTCAAGGTGCAAGTGATTTCTCTTTTGACCAGGTCAAGTCTCAAGTCGCAAAATGTGACTCGAGTCACACTCAAGTCCAAGTCATGTGACTCGTGTCCACATCTCTGCCTAACCCTAACCTTAAGTTGAGTAATTTGAATAACAATACCTTATTTTATATTTGAGGTATCTAGCAGACACTGACATCCTATTGATGGAAACATTAAAACATTAGTTTCCGCTTTTCATAGAGCTCCGTATTCGTTAGTCATCATGCCATAGTTTCTCCTCAAATTATTGTTTAGCTGTTCATCAACGTACAGTGCTCATAAGTTTGCAAACCCTGGCAGAAATTGTGAAATTTAGGCATTGATTTTGAAAATGACTGATCATTCAAAACATTTATTTTATTTAAGGATAGTGATCAGATTAAGCCATTTATTATTACATAGTGGTTTGGTTCCTTTTTAAATCATAATCACATGATAACAAATCACCCAAATGGCCCTAATCAAATGTGTACATACCTTTGAATGTTTAGCCTTGTTACAGACACACAAGGTGACACAAACATGTTAAAATGGAAATAAAAAAATTCCCACACCTTTGGCTTTTTAAATTGCAATTATTATTAGCACTGAACAGGCTAGATACGGAGCTATAGGGAGCAAACAATAAATGTCAAAAGACCTATGTAACAAGTAATAGAACTATAGGAAAATGAAAGAGGAAATAAAAAGATATCCAAAGCCTTACAAATGCCAGTCAGCACTGTTCAATCTATTATTAAGACGTGGAACATTTGGGGATCTCTTGATGCCAAGGTCAGGTAGACAGAAAAAGATTTCAGCCAAAACTGCCAGATGAATTGTTTGGAATATAAAGAAAAACCCACAGGTAACCTCAGGAGAAATACAGGCTGCTCTGGAAAAAGACTGTGTGGGGTTGTTTCTAGAAGCACAATACAAAGACACTTGAACAAAAATGAGGTGCATGGTCAGAAAGAAGCCTTTACTGCGCCAATGCCACAAAAAAGCCTGGTTTGAATAACACCATAAGTCACAACCATAAGCGCTATGTTTGGAAAGGGGTCAATAAGGCCTATAATGACCAGAATACCATCCACACTGTGAAGCATGGTGGTGGCTCACTGATGATGTGGGGTGTGTGATCTCAAAAGGCACAGGGAATGCAACATGTTATCAGACAATACTGGCAGACAATTTGTATTCTTCTGCATGTATTCTGCACATGGGATGGTCTTTCCAGTTTACAGCACGACAATGACCCTAAGCACAAGGCCAAGCTGACCCTCCAGTGATTATAGCAAAAATAGGTGAAGGTTCTGGTGTGGCCATCACAGCCTCCTGATCTTAATATCATCGAGCCACTCTACGGAGATCTCAAATGTGCGGTTCATGCAAGACAACCAAAGACTTTGCATAACCTAGATGCATTTTGCCAAGACGAGTGGGCAGCTATACCACCTGCAAGAATTTGGGGCTTCATAGATAACTATTACAAAAGCCTGCATGCTGTCATTGATGCTAAAGGAGCAAGATACACAGTATTAAGAACTAAGGGTATGCAGACATTTCAGCAGGAGTTGTTGCCATGTTTTCTTTTATTATTGTGCCCTTCTGTTTTGACCTGCAGTTGAATGTGAATCCCATAAGGAATAAAAGACAAGTTTTGCCTGCTCACTCATGTTTTCTTTACAAATTATACATACATTACCAATTCTCAAAGGGTATGCAAACATTGGAGCAAAAGCTGTAACAGTCATCGTAGCAACTACCTGTGTGCGTGGAGTTGGTTTACATTGAAGCACCACATGCTAGCAAATTGTTGGAAGTATAAATGCTTAAAGTAGTGTGTTACCATACAATTGCAGCACCTCAAAACTGGTTGGCTACTTTTGCACATGAAGATGGTTTACAGTTGCGCATGCTAACTACTTGCGCATGCTAATCATTATGTGATTGGTAATGCCCTAAGTTCAAAGCACAATGCATTCCAAGTCTAACAAAATGCTTGTAATTATACTGATCTTGTTTGGCTACTTCGGGCTATACTTCAGCTATTTTTAAAGCAGGCTATTATAGAAAACTTTGTAATCTGTTACCTTTTTCCCGCTCCTAACGGAAATTCTGGGTGAATTCGCACATGTTAATGCATACTAGTACTATTTTTAGCATACAATTTTACATTGTTTTTTTTATTTTTCATCCAAGACGTTTAGAATATCCCCTTTTTAGCTTCAGAGAAAAATTGATTTTTTATAGTGCCGCTGGAAAGTATGCAAACCTTACAGGGATGGTCATTATTTTTGTATAAAAGTGTCAAATAAAATCATGAAATTGCATGATTCTAATGTTGGAATTTATTCAATAGTAGCGATAACTTGAACGTCTCTTGTAGCCACTAATCAGTCTCTGGCACTTTTCTTGATGGAGAAGCACTTGGAGAAGCACTTTCAGCAGCATACTTAATAGGCCATCGAAACATCTCCATTATGGTGCTGCACATGGCAGCATCTGCTTCAAGAGATTGTTGTTGTTCTTCTTTCTCTACTTTCTCCGCACCACCACAGTCTTTCCTCACCATTTAACTAAATGCAGAAGATTAAAAAAAAACATTGCTTAAGATAATGACAAATCTTGTTCCGCAAAAATGTTGGACAAATTCAATTATGCAGGGGTCACTCCTCCTTCCCTTCAATACTGAAATATTTGATCAGTCCATGTGAGTAGCGGTTGTATAGACCTTTGTGCACCAGAGAGTTACAAACAACAGTTTAAAGGCAGGTTGAGCAGCCCACAAAATGTAGATGATCCTGGGAAGAATTGCTAATAATGAGTGGCTGCAGGGAAGCCAAGGTAAGTTTAGTTTGCCCAGCCCCCTGGGAAAAGCCCCAAACCTCCCAATGGCCAGTCTGCCCCTGGTTTAGGGCTGGGCATAGCCAATCTTAAACGCAAATCCTCTTCCTCCTAAGCCATTATTTGCTAGATTTTTTCAAGTATTTTGGGTCCTTGTCTTGTTGGAAGAACTATTTTGTGTCAAACTTGACTGATGGCCTGAAGTTTTGTTCAAGAATCTCTTTGTATACTTCAGAATTCATGGTTTCCTTACTGATGTGCAGTCGACCAGGTCCAGAATAGGAAACGCAGGCCCAGATTATGACATTCCCACCACTATACTTGACTGCTACGATAAGGTTATTTTGGTGGTTGGCAAACATACAGTAGCAGTTTCAATTGTGACAAAACTGTCAATTTTAGACTGATCTGTCCAGAGAATGGACATCCAGAAACCTTCAGGTGCATCCGGGTGGTCTCTGGCAAAGGTAAAATGGGCAGTGTGGCTTTTCTATGGCATCGGAGACCTCCCCTTAAATGCCATTAAAATTCAGTGTTCTAATTGTTGGAGCATGTATAGTAACCTGAAATGCAGATAGGGAGGTCTGTATATTTCCAGATATCATGTTTACTGTAGGTGGGCATGTATCTGATTTATTATTTTTCTTGTGGCCCTTGGGGATATTTTGGAAAGTGGTACTCTTGTAGGCTGTCATGTTAAACACTCTCCATTTGTAAATGAGTTGTTTTACAGTGAACAGACGGAGCTCAAATCTTTTTGGGAAGGTAGTATTGCCTTCTCCAGGGTAATTTGCTCTAACCACATCCTTCCTGATGTCCTCTGAGATCTCATTTCCTCTCAGCATGGTGCATTTACTTAACTGACCAGGTTGTCTCTGTTATAACTAGCAGATCAGGGACCCAAATACAGAAGGCAGGTGTAGGCCAGTGGCGGCGTTTACTGCACACATGGAAAAACACAAAACCAAACCCACCAACACAAAGGGGAAATATGTAAGCGGCCAGCAGCCTATTCCCTGTGCAATGTTGACCTCCAGAACCTGGCCTGTTGTCCTTTGGCCCCAGCAGTGGTTCAGCTTGTCCACCAGGAGGCAAAACCGGGCGAACTGGGCACGGACCAGAACCCCTGGCTTGTGATGTATCCACGGAAAGATGTCACGCCTCAACTGTGGACAGTCGTGGGCAAGCCAGGATTTCCTACGTGAGCACGCACTAAGGGGTAAAAATGTGCAACAACATGCGAAACTAATAAGTGAACTACTCATGCTGCGGTGGGTTCTGAGGTCGATGAGTTACCCACGTATCAAAGGACTTACTTGATTGAAAGAAAAAAAAACAGAGTCAGACGCTAGTAAATTCTAACCTTTTATCTTTATTGGCTGGCTTTTTTTTATGGCCTCCCGAATCATCCCTCACAGGTGTGTGAAGGCTGTAATGGCCCATCCTGCTGCATCTCGAAAGTTATGTACCTTATCCACTGCGCACCTTCGCACAACATGCCGGCCGCGTTCCATTCCTCTCCCGATGGGCTCTGTCCATGGTCCTGATTCTCCCTGTTTCATATGTTCTCTTGGCTCCCACCTCACATGCCCTCTCTTATATGTTAACGGAATACAAAAACCGTAACTAATCCTTGGGTAACTCTTATATTCCAAATGATGGACCCTTCTGCATATGATGAAATGATAAAAAAAATGATAAAATAATTATGAAACCTATCCGAAATGTTCAATTTCGGATATACAATTGTGCTCAAAAGTTACTCTTGGAGAATTGGTAATATATGTACCATTTGTAAAGAACGCATGCGTGTGCAGGCAAAACCCATGTATTTTATTTCTTATGGGATGCACATTCAATTGTAGTTCATAACAGAATGGCGCAATCATAAACATAACATGGCAACAAAGAAGAAAATGAACTGAACCGTGTTCAAAAGTCTGCATACCCCCAGTTCTTAATACTGTGTATTGCCCCCTTTAGCATCAATGACAGCGTGCAGTTTTTTGTAATCGTTGTCTATGAGGCCCCAAATTCTTGCAAGTGGTATAGCTGCCCATTCGTCTTGGCAAAATACCTCCAGATCTTGCTAAGTCTTTGGTCGTCTTGCATGAACCGCATGTTTGAGATCTCCCCTGAATGGCTCGAAGATATTAAGGCAAGGAGACTGTGAAGGCCACTCTAGAACCTGCACCTTTTTCTGCTGTAACCACTGGAGGGTCAACTTGGCCTTGTGCTTAGGGTCAATATGCTACTGGAAAGGACAAGAGAATCCAATGTGCATCTGTCATGCAGAATAATGCAAATTGTCTGCCAGTATTTTCTGATAACATGCTGCATTAATCTTGTCATACATTTTCACAAGATTCCCTGTGCCTTTTAGCTCACACACCCCAAAAACATCAGTGAGCCACCACCATGCTTCACAGTGGAGATGGTATTCTGTTCATTATAGGCCTTGTTGACCACTCTCCAAACATAGTGTCTATGGTTCTGACCATAAAACTCAAAATGTGTGTGCCAGAAGCTGTGAGGCGTGTCAAGGCCTATTGTCGGGCATATTGTAATCAAGCTTTTTTGTGGCATTGGCGCAGTAAAGGCTTCTTTCTTGCATCTTGACCATGCAGCTCATTTTTGGGTGTTTGAGTAAATTTTACATTTACTCAAACACCCAGTAGTTTATTCTATAAACTACTGACAACATTACTCCCAGATTCCTAATAAAAATGTTGTCATTTTGAGTATTTATGTGTAGAAAATAACAACTGGTCAAAAAGATTAATTGTTTTCAGACCTCAGATCAAATTCCAGAGGTTTTCAATGGGGTTCCGGTCTGGAGATTTGGCTGGCCATGACAGGGTCTTGATCTGGTGGTCCTCCATCCACACCTTGATTGACCTGGCTGTGTGGCATGGAGCATTGTCCTGCTGGAAAAAAAAAATTCTCAAAGTTGGGGACAATTGGCAGAGCAGAAGGAAGCAGGTGTTCTTCCAAGATAACATTGTACTTGGCTTGATTCATGCGTCCTTCACAAAGACAAATTTGCCTGATTCCAATCTAGCTGAAGCATTCCCAGATCCTCACCGATCCTCCACCAAATGTCACAGTGGGTGTGAGACACTGTGGCTTGTTGGCCTCTCCAGGTCTCTGTCTAACCATTAGATGACCAGGTGTTGGGCAAAGCTGAAAATTTGACTCATCAAAGTAGATGAACTTACTCCATTCCTTTACGTATGGTCTTTTGCAAACTTCAGCCTGGCTCTTCTTTGTTTCTCTTGATTAAGGGCTATTTTCTAGCTTTGCACAACTTCAGCCCTGCCCCTAGGAGCCTGTTTAAAACCATCCTCGCCGTGAACTTCACCCCAGCTGCTGTTTGCCATTCTTTTAGTAGGTCACATGATGTCATCCTAAGGTTGAGTGATTTGGTTCAGGGAAACACCTAATCATTACCTCATTAAGTTAAATGAGTTGTGTCTGTGTTGGAATTTAACAGACACTGCAATGGAATGGCTGTAATACATGTAGAAAAATTGATATAGAAATATTAGGAGTGTTCTTATTTTTTTCCAGAGTTGTATAAAGGCTCGGGGAATCTTGTGAACATTTATGGCAAGATGATTGCAGCATTTTATCCGAAAATACTGACATATTTTGTTTTATGATGGCGCCATTTTGTAATGAACTAGAGTTGAATGTGAATCCCATAAATAAATGGCATGTGTTTTGCCTGCGCATTCATGTTTTCTTTACAAATCGTACATATATTACTAATTCTCCAAGGGTATGCAAATTGTTTTGCACAAATTTCGGTAGTTAGCCAACAGTATTCAAATTGACTGCAAGATGAGGTTTAAATAACACGGCATAGTGGAAGAGAGGGGGAGGAACCACAGAAGAACTTGTAGTAGACCTCAGAG
The DNA here is from genome assembly GCA_016801105.1 of Esox niger. Taxonomy (NCBI): domain Eukaryota; kingdom Metazoa; phylum Chordata; class Actinopteri; order Esociformes; family Esocidae; genus Esox; species Esox niger. Next base: position 38,262 of record JACXGJ010003902.1, read on the forward strand.
TTGTGGTCTTTTAAAAAGAGGAAAACATTTTGACATCTTATACATTTATTAATATATCTTCTGAAAGGAACATTTCTAAAACACATCTGATGGCATTAAATAACCACAACTACAAACAAAATGTATGTGTATGCTGATTGGTACAACATGGAGTCTCAGCAAAATTAAACAAAACATGACTAGATTTATTTGTCACCCTTCAATCCACACAGAGTTGTATACTTTGAGGCTTTGGGTGCCCAAAAAAATAAACCTTCCTCCTTCTGGACAATTGTGTGAAACAAATCTTACTGCCCAACAAATCTCTCAGACATAATTCAGACCACCTAAAGGTCCCCCAAGAGATGAAGTGCTCCCTTAGCGTAAAAATATGCCTTATAACATAACTGATGAGAAAGGTGGGTCCTGTATGTGAATATAAACAGATCAAATCTATTTTTGTTCAATTCATGAATGAACTTAAAGGAACCTAATATTACTCCGCAGTTGTTTTAATGCATTGATATGTTGTCAATTGTCTTTGTGTATTTTGATTATCTGTGTAATGGTACTGTACGCCTAACTCACAGTACAGTACTTACTGCAGTTTGAGAGTCATGTTAGGTATGTTTTGGTACAGCGCAAAAGATTATTGACAGTTAGTGAAAATCTGTTTGTGTTACATTGGTAAAAGATGCAACACCAATTCAGGAAGAATATATAATGCCGGTTGAGATCAAAATTTAAAAAAGTGCAATATGTAAACATGGCATAAACATTGTTTTAGAATGACTTAGTGTGGGTGCTAAGCCTTCTTGCTTGTTGAAACCTGAGTACAGGCAGGTTTGCGGCCAAACACACATCCACCCATTGCTCTTCTTATGTCTTTAAGCCGACAAGACTGCTGCTAAGGGCTGCCTGACTGCATTTGGGTTCAATCAGTAAATTTTATTTGGAAAGCCCTTTTGACATCAGCAGTTGTTACAAAGTGATTTACAAAACACCCAGCCTGAACCCCCAAGCAACAAGTGTGTTGAAGCACAGTAGCTAGGAAAAACTCCCCAAAAGGGCCCAAAATCTAGGAAGAAACCTAGAGAGGAACCAGGCTTGGGGTTGTGACCAGGTGAACATACTAAATGCATGTGGGTTGTGTCCAGAGCTTCTGACCAAATCTAGGTCTGACCTAATCCCGTTGGCTAATGCATCAGTAATTTTGGATCTAGATGATGTACAAACTGTGAACCTTTTCTTCTCCACCACAGCATAGTACACAGTAATCCAAATACAAGGATTTTGTACCAGTCTAGAGGACACACAGATCTTAATCAAGGCTGACATAACAGCTCAATTTTGGAAATTGAAATCTAGGCTTAGAGTTTGAGTGACAGGGAAAAGTCCAATTAGACTCCAGTGTTTTTGAGTTGCTCAACCTCAAAAACTGGATGCGTTTCAAGAAGGCATTTCTGAATGTGGGGGTTTTCTTACCACTATTGAATGTCAAGTAACCACCATCGATGCACATTGGTCCATGTCTGTTTACTTTTGTTTAAGAAGCTACAGATTCAGTGATGACATTGTTGTAGGTGGTTCGACCTAACAATCTACGTCCTAAGTACTAGTTCTAAGTACTAGTTAACGTGTTGTGTAAGATACTTTACCTAACGCTACTCAGCTCTAGTCAATGTTGTGCTATGTTACTGTTCTGTATATCTTTGACGTTGGTTACATTTTTGTATTTGCAATCAAATAATGTCTAATTTGACGTTTGATTCGTGTACTCACGGAAGCACTGGTTGTCTGAATTATCTTGACAGTTATTTTAAATGTGTACAATTACGTACAGTAATATGTTGATTGTGCCATCTTTACATATTGCACGCAGTACGTAGTGACTGCGGTGAGACAAAAAGGTTTAATCAGCTGAGAGAAGTCGGTAGGATTCAGTCAGTTCTTTGTTACCTGTAATAAACCCTTAAATCAAGTGATTTTACACTTCTGGATTTTATTGTTCAATATGAATTGTCTTGCTAACAATAGCTACAGATTGCTAGTTCTAATTTGGTACCACATAATATTTGACATTATCATTACACCAATTTACTAACGTCATCTTAGATTTACGCTAAATTCCCCAAATTATTGACCACCCGTATTATTGGTAGTTTCTAGCGGTCGGAGAATTAACATGCATTCCCCACTGGACGAACGTAAACGTCTACGTGTGACAATGCGCGCAATAAAAAAATATCCCCAACAGATGCGATGAATTTAAATATCAAAATGAACTTTAAACCAATCGTTTTTATTTTGTTGTTGGGATTATTAAATAAAATGTGTCTGTACAGTATGTTCGCCTTTTACCATATTCAATAGTTCTCTATAGGATTATTCACCGCTTTACAACACCCATTTCACCATTATGCGAACAACTAAAAAACATGGACATTTGAAAATTAAAATCGTTAATATAATTTGATACAGAATCCAATTTACAGGTAACATGTCTTTCACATATATTTAGCGAAAGTTAGCTAGTTATGACTAGAACAAGTACATACACTTTACCTGAAATGCACAATTTCCAGATTTTTTTTTTTTTGCTGGATCTTAGTAGTATTTTGAGGCTGGGTCATGTATAATTGTGTATTTCTTCCAAAATTAAACTTTCCTCGTCCATCTTCAGCACTCACATTTGCGTTGTTTACAGGAAGAACAGGAAATATGCTGGTTGTGAGAACCAATGAGGAGATTCGAAAGGCAGGCCAAGTTGACGTGATTACGTTCGGACAAAATAAATGTAGCCAAAGAATTTATGGATCTTTTGCAGAATGCTGACTTGGAGATATAATGTGTTTCCCCTCACCTATTGCTGTACCCCCCTAATACCCTCTTCACTTCCTGCTACCACCCCACTTCCTCTGCCAACCCCTTTTATCAATGTTTTAAGTTCACCTCTTCCTGAATGGCACCTAGCCAGCCTATCAGCCACTTCATTACCCTCCACACCAACATGAGCCGGCACCAAGCCGAACCGAACCACCACCCCCATCCTCTCTTACCCCAGCAACAACACCATCATCTTCGCCATCAACTCACCTTTTTCTGACCTTCCAGTCCGAAGGCTGCTTATCACTGACGCTAAGTCAGAACACACCACCACTCTCAACGGTCTCACCTCCTCCACCCACCTCAACCTAAGAATCATCGCCACCATCTCTGCCGTATATTCCGACACCTGCACTGTCATTCTCAGGACCATCTGCACATAAAATTCAGGAACATACTCTGGCGCATCAACCCTTCAACTATCTGGATCTTTAGATCCATCAGGATACATCTGGATAAATGCGGAGAAACCCCTCACCAACATACCTTTCCACACATCTACCCATCGTCCCACTCCTTCCTTCCCTCTAACAAACAACCACCCACATGTTTGGAAACGACCAATGTGGTACATCACACATTGCAACCGTAGGCCCCACCTCCCTCTCACTCAGCCCATACTCTACCACCAATGTCTCAATTACCCACCCTTGGACCTTCAATTTACCCACTTCGCACTCCCAGCAATTATCCACAGCCTTAACAGCTGGATGACCCTTCACACTCCCCTTCAATCTCACCCAGTACGCCAGTGCCAGTTTATCCCGCCTCAACTCCAGCGGCATCTCCCCTTCTCCCACTTTCAAGGCCTCGACCAGCGTTGTCCTAAACTCAGCTATGCAGAACTCAAAGCGGTTGGCTGTATCACACCTAACATTTCAATACCGATTCAGCTGCATAAACATGCACAACACACCCATAATCCATAAATGACCTAATTAGCGTTTGGTACATACACACCAAAATACGTCAACCCGTTTCCCAATCATACCCTACAACTGCCCGCATAAGGTTCAGAGCCCTTCTACATCTCACAGCTATATACTGCATTTGAGTCCTTCAAGTCCTCTCATCAAAACAGAGGCCATGGTACATGAACTCTGACACTCACAGAAAGTCATGTCTATAGATACACAATATACCCCCCTTCAATCTTTCTCCTAGAATACATCACAAAACACGACTTGGCCACCAACTACGTGAACCTCCAAGTCAACGACCACATCTCCAACCCTGTAACTGCTTCCTGCATAGTGTTAATCACCCAGTACACATTCCTTCCTTTTTTTCACATTGTCCCAAAATCCGCATACAATGCCCCCATCCTCGGACCCACTGACCCAAACATGTTATCGATCAACAGCGCAATCAATACAGGGCTTACGACACTCCCCTGCGGCGTACCATTAATGACCTCAAATGTCCCCACATTTGTCCAAACACCCTTCCAAACAAAATACTTAAAATCCAGTTATACAACCTACCACATATACCCAACCTACTCAACTTAACCAACTAATCATCTCTCCACATTGTATCATATGCCTTCTCCACATCAAAATATGCCACACACATTACTTCATCGTCAGCGTTTTTGCAATCACTGTACTAACCGTGCCCAACACATCTGCAGTTGACCTACCCCTCTTGAACTCACTCTGTGCAGCACTCACCAAACCCCTGCACTCCAGAAAATACCCCAGCCTAGTAACCCCATCTTCTCCATCTATTTACCCAAATTAGACATCAATGCTATGGGCCTGTAACTCACCGCCTTTGTAGGGTCCTGACCTGATTTCATAAAGTGTAAAACCACATCTCATTTCCACCCAGCTGAAACAACCCCAGTCCTCCACACTTTATTACGTAACTCCAAAACTTCTATCCGAACACAGTCCGGTGCTTTCTCAACCATCACATAATACATCCGATCATCACCTGGGGCCGTTCTCATACATCTCTGCAAGGCTTTCCCCAATTCATAAACTCTACATCAGTTCCCTCCATGGTCTCCTCTTTTCTCATCAATACATCCACAAGATCCCTAAGGACATACGCTTGCTTCCTCAGGCCCTCCTCACTAGACTCTGCTGTTGCTATTCCCTAGCAGATACCCTCTATGCACACACATCCACACACTCCTCCCCTATCACAATGTCCACCAACCCTCCAAACACACCCTTGTACACTTTCCAATATGTCATCCTTAAACACCGCTTTTGAATTACCACTCTATCTTGTCTACACAACCCAAACCCTGATTTACAAACCACTGGGTATTGATCACTACCTACAGTAGTTTCATGACAAACCTCCCGCTCACATCTCCCCACCAATGCATCAGAGACCAACGTCAAATCTAGACACGATTCTGATCATCAATTCTAGTACCACATCAATTCTGGTATCATTCAAGCACACCAGACCATGAAAACCGCATAAAGTCCTTCAACATCCTCCCATTACCATCCATCCACGCCCTCTTCCCCCCACCTCGTTTTGTGCTTTGAAATACCCACGCCACATCACATTTCCAACATTGCATCTCTTATCAACCTCTTCCAACATCCCTAATACAAGCAGCTCACATGGGTTATAAGGACTCACTATCCCCATATACTCCTTATCTCCCTCAATCTCTATGCCCACACATTCTGACATCATTATATCCACCCTTCTGTAGTTCACACCATCTTTAACAAACCTAGCACAAACCCCACCCGAACCCTCCATTCTGTCCCACCTAACTGACCTGAAGCCACAAAATTCTAAACTGGGCTTAATCCATGTTTCTTGTACACACATCACGTCAGGTACCACATCCACACCAAACAAAAACGTCTTAAACTCCTGCCCATGAGCCACTAAACTTCTTGCCGTCCAGTGAAGCACCACAAAAACATTCTAAACCTGTGCAGTCACCCCCCCCCCCCCATTTCTTGTCCCTTTCAACAACTCATGAATCAGGAACTACCTAGCCGCCCGTACCACTACATCTATTCATGCAGACATTTTCTTGACCTGATCAATAACATTCATGATACTACACATGAAAGCCTAGAAGCTTATCCTGTCCACCACCAATGATGCACATCAGTCCTTCTCGCCTCGTTCGACTGGAGCTACGCCACCCACTCTCCAGACTGCTTCAGCAAACGCGACTTTATTCATGAGTCTATAACGCTGAGGCTCTGTTGCCTGCATCTGAACTCTACACCCACCAAATGCCGAACTATGATCCCCACAGCAGTTAGAGCACTTAACTTTATCCGCCACAAATGCCATGCCAGCCCCAGTCCGGGTACAGCTGTATACGCCGCATACTGTATTTATCTCTGAACTATAAAACAGTTACCAATCCCTGTGCGATGTTATGTTTCTAGCATCTGCCCACCTTGAATATCTTAGTTCATGAAACAGAAAAATCGGTCCAATCAAGTCTTCAGCCTCCACTGAAGTCTCACACCTGATTAGCCATGAATCCCATCATTATAAGGTGGAAATCATAGCCTTTTAATACATTGCTTTCCCAATGCATTGAGTGGAGAGATGTTTAAGAATCGTATTAGCTAGGCTAAATGTGTACATTTAAACAGAATAATAAATTGTTATTCACAGGTTGCATCGTCACTGTAGCGATGATATTGATGAAAGTTGGCCTTGTTGAATTGCTGAGCCTTCCCAACACATTGCTTCGCTACCAGGCTCATACCTCGATGCCTCGTCTAGACGGCGCTCACTGAGGTTACCTACTGGATGAAATCATTAATAGCATATATAATGATTACCGCAATGACGTTGCATTGGCTCAACGGAAGCTTCCGTCATCCACTTCAAGGACTCACGTCAGTCGCGTACCTTGCAATGCGAAGACAATAATAAACAGGGTACAAGTATAGCCTAAAATGTTGTTCACACTTAATTGGTGTATTCTTTATTTTCTGAAGGTTTGTTTTTATTTGCACAGTAGGTCAATACTGAATGTAAAAGTGAATGTTAAATCTGTGAGTATAGATATAAAGAGAGATGACATTTGTGTGTGCTTTTATTTGTGTTTAGAACGGCCAACTAAGCTTTTGTAACTGGACAGTGAGAGAAGAACAGTGGTTTTGTAACAGTGAAATATCTTATTAATTTTATTAAGGATCGCACACTTTTTTCTATATGGGTCCATTCCAAAAATCTGTCTGTTCAGTCATCCAAAAAACATCTACTCACTTTAAAAAATCAAGAGCGTTTCACTTCCTTACATACTCAATATTGGACTCGAAATCTAAAGCGAGCCCATCAGCTTGTATAGCGCAGAAACTATGCTTCATAAGTCATCTAAGGGGCATTTTCTTTTATCTGAAACGGGTATGGAAGCTTCCCTACAACTTGTCCCTCCAGAAAATCTCAAGGCACGTACCGTAGCATCGATTCAAGCATCCCAAGTTCAAAATTTAAATACACTGGAACACAATGGTACGTTTTGCAATTAAATATACCTTTTCAGTTAGCCCACCACCACTTTTAGGAATTATATGGAGGTGAAATTTTTTGGGGGGGGGTTTAAAAATATAATGTATGGAAGTTGTTTTAGACAAGCTGGAAATCGTGAAATTTTACTTGCGCGATAGTCCATGTGATATAAAATTGATCAGTCCTTTTCCTAACCGGAAGTCAAGTAGCTGCAACTTCCTAGTAGACACTTCAGAGAAGACTCTGATCTCTCATTTGTAACACAAAATGAAGAAAATATATGTCCAATAATTCAGGACGGTGGTCGATAATAGGGGATATTATTATGCATCGTCACTACCGGAATTTCCAGTAAAATTTCAGAATAATTAATGACATGCTAGCTAAAAATTCACTAATAATCACAACATTTTTTGACAACTTGATCAAATGATTTCTCGATAAAATAATATCTATTTTAACAAGAAACCAGGCAAACCCACGTCACCCAGCTCACAATACATAGTTTGGAATGAAGTTGCCCTTGTGAGATTCAAACCAAGGTAGCACAGTTGAAAGGCTCTGTCTATAACCACTAAGCCTCAGACCTATACATTTGCCATGTGTCAGTAAAGCCTCTTCACATTATATAATTGTGTCACGCATTAGCATCACGTCAAATTTGATTATTTCGTTAGACACCATTAACCATGGTGTTAAACTGAGTAACGTTTCTTATTACGTTTACCTCCACCACAAACATTATCCATATGAACTGTATGACTTTAGTGAATGACGTTGATACAAAAACTACTGTATCAATATAGGTGACGATAACGGATATTTTGTCGATACAAAAGCCACTGTATCAATATAGGTGACGAAAACGGGTATTTGGTCAAGTTAAAAGACAAGAAAATCATTTAGTAAGCAAACTTTTGGTCTATCTTGAACAAATCCTAAGTAAGTTATGTTATTCAAAAATCCAGCAGAAATAGTTGCAATATAACAGTAAACAGTTTTACTGTCAGCAAAGTTTTGGTCTATCCTGAAAAAATCATATTTTGCCACTGGCCGGTTTAACAGCTAATTAGCCATTTGTGAATGACATTGATACAGTAACTGTCACTACGGGTGAAGATAACTGAGTTTTTCATCTTTTTCAGAGAATCGTGTGGCCAGTGAAGTGTTTTTCTATCCTTAAAAAATTCCTAACATCCACCAAACCTGTTTTGGACTTCCTATTTACATAGGTAATAAAGGTTACAACCAGCGAAGCATTTGTCTGTCCTGAACAATCCTGAGGGATAATGCGTTTGAACTTTGACGGGATTCAAACGTGGGACCTGTGGTTCAGTAGTCTACAGCTCTAACCACTATGTCATTTAATTAGAGGGTTTCAGTCACTAACTCATTCAGTCACTCACTCACTCACTCAGTCAGTGAGAGACATTTGCCCTTCTTTATATTGACGTATCTTATATCTATATATCTTCTATAAAATGCTGTTGGATTTGTCGATAATAGGGGTTTCTACTAGCTAATTGTGTCAATGTGTTTTAGGATATATCAGACTGGCACATTTGGGAACTTTGGCTTGCAACTCATTCCCACCCCTGTTGGGGGACAGCAAAAGACACTCAGCATAGACATGAATGTAAAACAGCAGTACAAAACAACACAAAGAGAACCGCCAGAATTTAATACGTTTATAAATTACCCAAAATATATGATGTCAAGTCAATATAAGTCCACTATGCCTGCCATAGAACATGCAAGATGCATAGAAAATATTAATTTAGTCCATCATAAATCAAAATCATGAATGAATTTCCCTTCAGTCTCCCAGCATCTACAGCAGGCATGCGAAACTGGCGGCCCCCACCCCCTCTTTTTGCAGCCCTCGGATAAATTTAGAAAACAGTAACCAGTACTTTGACTTTATATTTGTTTTAAAGTGGGTAATGGAACCAAAATCATCTATGCGGGAAACAAAACATGAAATTGATCTGAAGTCATTTTTTGCATGGTTACACAGTAATAACAGTAATTTCAGGGTCTTAGAAAGCTGTTGTGATGTCTTTCTAAGTGTAGCTAAGAGTGTGCTGTTTTCCAATTTAGTTAGTACTATAATGTAGCCTACATTATAGTACTGTAATATACCTAACTAACTACTGCAGGTAGCGCAAGTTTTCATTTAAGGTATAGCTGGCTAACTAGCTTCTACTGCAGCTTGCAAGCGGTACTGTACGACTTTGTTAAACAAACATCAGCTTAGTTTGTTAAGTCAACATAATTTCTGGAGCACCATCCTCATTTCTGGACAAGGAAGCTCAGGTAAGTGTATTTAACATCTTTACAAAGCAAAACTATCTGTCATATAGCTAAAATCTCTTTGGTAGTTCCCAATGAATTACAGTACTGTCTAACAAGCCAACTAACTTTAGCTCAAACGTTAGCACGCTACAATACAGTACAGTAAGTCAACGACTAACTAGCTAGATTGGTAACTTTTTTCAAACATAAATTAACATAGAGTCACCTCTCCTCAAATACTCAAATGAAAATATTTTTACTATGAGTAAGGTAATGATTCAACAAGATATTTGACAAAATTGTAAAAGGGATATAAATAAATTATGAACTAATTGAATCAAATGATTGACAATGTTTTATATTGTTTTTAAACTGTTTTACATTGTCCATGTACAGGTGCAGCAACGGGTCCAACAGCAGAGGAAGGGAGGAAGGTGAAGATAGAGTTGAAGACCACTCTGACTAATTTCTGGCAACAAGGAAGAGTAAAGTTTCCGTCTGTGCTTGTGTGATTGTATTTTGTCAGTTGGATAATATTAATTGTTTAGTTACAATTTATTGTAATTTTTTTCTAATCTTCATTATTTCACCATTCTTCAGCATTTGAAAAAGAAAGAATACAATGGAGATTAAAGCATTCATATTAGCTTGTGTTCTTATATTAAAATTATTATATAAATGGCCAGTTTGATAATATTTCAAAATTTGATCAGTTGATGGTTGGAACAAAAATGACAATAATTGGAGAATGATAGTACTCTACTAGCGGAATAAAATACAGTTTATCATGGCTGTTGCCATTGAAGACCTACAGTTTCATTAGCGTTAATAGATGTGTTTTACTACTTTATCCTTCTTGATGGTTATGAAGTCCCACACAGTTCTGATCAAAATGTCTGTGCTGTTGACCAATTTGGGAGTCTGAGGTGGGTTATAAATAAATTATTTTTTAAATGATATGAATGTTCTGGTTTGTTTGTAAATGCATATACTTTTTGCTACATATGGGGGTCTTGTATATTACAGGATATGTCATGCAATTTGCTAGGAGAAAATGTCTAGACTGATGATCTGACAGCATTGCCATTATTACATCTGGGAAGGGGTTGATCAAATAAATGTATAATATTTATACATAATACCTCACTGTAAAACTAAACGTTGGTGTGGAACCCTGCTGAAATATGTTGCTCACATTTAAGATGTCATGGAACAGTTGGAGCAGGTAAACACAAGGTTGGAGAAAACTGTCAAGATGTTGACTGGACAGAAATGAACTTATTAATATATATATAGCTGTACCTATGAATATAAAAAATGGAAGAGGAAAAGGGCAATGAATGGTCAACTGGATAGGATGCCTGGGATTTGCGAATACCAACCAGTCTAACGTAAAGCAGTCTAAAGACTTGCAGCTAACAGACGAAACATAGACAAAGACGTTTTTTACAGAAAAATCAGTGCATTGCAGATTTTTAGCTTTACGTACAGTGGATATAAAAAGTCTATACACCCCTGTTAAAATGACAGGTTTTTGTGAGGTAAAAGAATGAGACCAAATATCATGTCTGAAATTTCTCCACTTTAATTGTATCCTGTAATTTGAACAATTTAATAGAAAAACAAGCTAAAATCTTCGATGGGGGAACATGAAAATAAAAAACTTACATTAAACTGTTTGCATAAGTGTGCACACACTCCTATACCTGGGGATGTGGCTGTGTTGAGAATCAACCAATCACATTCAAACTCATGTTAAATAAAAGTCATTATACACCTGCCATCATTTAAAGTGATTCTGATTAATCACCAATAAAGTTAAGCTGTTCAGGATTTTCCTGACATTTTCTTAGTTGCATCTCAGAACAAAAGCCATGGTCCGCAGAGAGCTTCCAAAGCATCAGAGGGATCTCATTGTTGAA
>JACXGJ010003903.1:0-49800 GCA_016801105.1 Esox niger
TCTTCAGTGACCATCAAACAAAAGAATTTGCCTTGCCGTTCCAATACTTTTGGAGGGGACTGTATGTGTATGACTGTGCATGTGTATGTATGCATGTGTCTGTATTATAACTGACCATGGCAGGTATAGTGAGTATGACTGTGCATGTGTATGTATGCATGTGTCTGTATTATAACTGACCATGGCAGGTATAGTGAGTATGACTGTACATGTGTATGTATGCATGTGTCTGTATTCATAACTGACCATGGCAGGTATAGTGAGTATGACTGTACATGTGTATGTATGCATGTGTCTGTATTATAACTGACCATGGCAGGCATAGTGAGTATGACTGTGCATGTGTATGTATGCATGTGTATGTATTATAACTGACCATGGCAGGTATAGTGAGTATGACTGTGCATGTGTATGTATGCATGTGTATGTATTATAACTGCACTCAGCAGCTTTCTAAACCATCAGTGTCTCATTCTTGACTGTAACCAAATCATTAACAATTATCTTTAGAGGCACTTCCGTCTTCAAATTAATACTTTCAGTTGTATGTTATCAAATAATTTTAATCCTGAAACAATTAATGGAATTGGAAAATACCATTTAATGTACATAATTGGTACAAGCATAATCAGACTTGAGCGCTTTTTCAACATCTAGACAAATACACTTTTGATTTCTATTTCAATGCTTGAACTGCTTGAACCTAGTGTTACATCTTGAAAAACTGGGAAGGTTTCTGGGAACCTTATTGGGTTTTTAGGGAGACTTAATTCCCTCGTTCATTTCCTAAAATTTGTCCCAGCTCATAAAATTCCTGTTCAGCTAAGAAAACACAAACTCAATATTTCAGGTCTAAAATGCATTTTTACATATATCCATATTTTTTTCAAATATCCAAAAAGAACAGCTATACAGATTTTGTATGCTTGTCAACCAAAAATAAAATAATATTTTCATATAAACCCTTGGTGTAATTAAGCTACTTGCACAAGGTGGGAGAGCAAATACAGCAATTGTTTGAAATTGTTCATTGACAGCACAGTTGCGATGTACACACATACACAGTACCCGAGTGAGAATTTTAGCACACATACACAGATATGTCAGTATTTCTGGTTATTCGTTATTTACATAATTGCAGTGTAATTATCATCTGACAGACTAGTAGTAGGTTAAGTAAGACTGTCGCTTTAATAAGTCCACCTTAATGAATATCCCCCTTCCCCCCTCTCTTGGGCGCTGACGTAGATCAGGCTCCCTGAAATCGAATAAAGACTGCCCCGAATGACAAAATTGGTTCCTCGCAGCGACGCAGGAGACGGAGAGAAGATCCGCAAATAACAACGGCAGGTAGTAGCCTATAGCCGTCAGCTTGTTTAGAGTGCTTACCGTGAACAATGAACTGACTGGAAAATGAAGCAGTTGTAGCTCCTAAAAATAATCCTTGTTGGTCGCCATTGGATGCAACAGGCTCACTGCAAGGGACCTGTTTGTTTGTCACAACAGCCACGAACCTGCACTTGCTCTCGTTTTGCATGCATGAGATTTAACTGAAAATCCCATTCATTTATATCGTTTACATAATTACACTGTCAGTTGGGATTGGGATAGAGTCACCTGTATCTAGAATGGATTGATCCATATTCTCGCCGCTGGGTGCGAGCATTTACAGGACGACTACCTGTGTGCACGCGAACATCACTAAATAACATAGTTCTAAGGTTATCACATTTGAAAAAGGGAAAATACTACTGGTATTAGGGCATTTCATGTTGTCTTTCTCCCTTTATTTGTTCACACTGAAATCCCTTCACTATTTAGCCTGTAGGTCTAGATGTAACATGGCATGCCTTGCATGTTTTGGATTAAAGAAATGTTTTATTGAACTTATCAGTGCCTCACAGAACATTGTCTAAATGTGACTTTAAATACTGTAATTAATACATTGTTTTATCATCCACAATACTTCTAAACACTACTGTCATTTTTTAAAGTTTATTTATACACCATTTTAATAGTTTTCAGTGACATACAATCTAAAATGTCTTTCTAGCTATGGGCAGAATGGTTAAATTAATTGGACAAGACAAGTCTTTCCATTATTATTGACAAAAGAAATGTAACATGACTATGACAAAAGATTATAAGGGACCACAATTGTTCAGTGAGGCAGTAGTAATTGAATCCAGTCAAAGGAAACAGTCCAGGAGATAGATCTTAGCCAGTGCAGGTGCTTTCCTATAGCCACATCAAAAAATATGTTCATCAGGTGAAAACAGACCAGAGCTGCACTGTTGGGAGAAGACTGACCTACCTTATCTTTACGTATTTCAGTCTGAGATTGCCATCAATAATTTATTGAGTGTGTACAAAAAAGGTAATATCTAATTTAGCAGATTATCCAAGCCAATGAGACATTTCCAGAATGTTGTTCTGTCGCTGGCCCAACCCACGTTTGTGGGAGCCATCGCATTAGGTTGTTTTTGTGACAGGGTTGTCCTTGGGGAGGTGTCCTGATCATGAGTCCTTAGAGAGAAATAACTAACATTTATGGTCATAGCATTGCTTATGGCTGGGTGCAGAATTGTGGGTATCCAGACAATCCATGCCTTTCCTTATCTAATGGAGCCATCGCATTTTGGAAAACCTCACATGCTGTCAAATGTCTATCCCTACTCAAGTGATATGGGTCGGTTGCTATTACAAGACCGGACAAGCATCGCTGTAACATTTGTTTATAAAAGCCTTATGGCTTTGCATACATAAGGTAATTGCAGTGATCATTCTCAGCAGGTCTTTATTTTAACTGATTGGATGGATGAATATAGTCTTCTATTAAGAACATCTATTTTGCATTCTAGCTAACAAAATACCTCAGACACTAAGGTCTTCATTATAAACTTAAGTACAACCCTGTTTCCAAAATGTATTAAAAAAGATTAACAAAATGCAAAGAGGTGCAAATCATTAAAACCCTATGTTCAATCGAAAATTGTACAAAGACTACATATCAAATGTTGAAACTAAATAATGTAATTGTTCCTTAAAAAGATATGCCCACTTTGATGACAGCGACACATTTCAGAAAATCTGGGACATAGGCAACGAAAACTGGATATGTTGTGTAATACAAAAAATAATCTGGTGGAACATCTCACAACTTGTCAGGTTAATTGGCAACAGTTCAGCAACGTGATTGGATATAAAAAGAGCATCCCAGCGGAAGTCTTTCAGAAGTAAAGATGGGGAAGGATTCACCACTCTGTGAAAGACTGCGCAGGCAACTAGTGTAACAATATGAAAGTATAACATTTCTCAATGTAAAATTGCAATGGGTTCGGGGATCTAATCATGGTATCTATTGTACATTACATATTTAAAAGATTCAGAGAATCCGGAGAAATCTCTGTTTGCAAAGGACTAGGGCGGAAATTAATATTGGATGGCCGTGATCTTCGGGCTTTCAGGCGGCACTACGTTTAAAACAGACACGATTGTATAGTGGAAATCTATGCATGGGCTCAACACTTCCGAAAACCAATGTCTGTGAATACAGTTTGTCCCTACATCCACAAATGCAAGTTTAAACTCTACCATGCAAGGAAGAAACCATACATAAACACGATCCAGAAATGCTGTCGTGGCCCTGCATCCACAAATGCAAGTTAAAATTCTACCATTCAAGGAACAAACCGTACATAAACAAGTTCCAGAAACGCTGTTGTGTTCTCTGGGCCCAAGCTCATTTAAGATGGACAGAGGCAAAGTGGAAAACTGTGGTCTGTCAAATCAAAAGTGGAAAACTGTCCTGTGGCCTGTAAGAAATTATTTTTGGGAATTATGGAGGCTGTGTCCTCTGGACAAAAAGGTAAGGCACCATCTGGCCTCTTATCAGCGCCCAGTTCAAGAGTCAACATCGGTGATGGTATGGGGATGCATTAGAGCAAATGGCATGGGTGACTTGCACATCTGTAAAGGCATCATTAATGCTGAACAATATATAAAGGGATTTGGAGCAACATTTGCTGCCATCCAGACAACGTCTCTTTCAGGGAAGGCCTTGCTTATTTCAGGATGACAATGCCAAACCACATTCTGCTCGTATTACAACAGCATGGCTCTGTAGTAAAATAGTCCGGGTGCTAAACTGGCCTGCCTGCAGTCCAGACCTGTCACCCACTGAAAACATTTAGTGCATTACGAAATGAAAAATATGCCAAAGGAGACCCCAAACTGTTGAGCAGCTGAAATCATATCAAGCAAGAATAGGAAAACATTTCACTTTCAAAACTAGAGCAATTGTCTCCTCAGTTGTCAACTTCTTACATAGTGTTGTTAAAAGAAGAGTAGTTGTAACACATTAAATAAACATGCTCCTGTCCCATCTTTTTTGAAAAGGGTTGCTGGCATAAAATTTAAAATGTATACTATACCTGTTTCACATGTGCTGCTCTTCAAGTAATGATGAAGGAATAATTGGATAACAATAAATACACAATTTGACTAATGACAGTTTGTGTAGATAATATCCTTCAGAGAACCACACTTAGTGTCTCTCATAATTCAAGTGTAAATAACAAAGCACAAGGTGGTGTGGTATGTATATGGGTAATATACATTATCTATTGACTGTTCTTAGACACATCTCTGTTGCTGAGAACCTGAATATTGCCCTTGGCTGTGGTCTTTCCAGATATGTGTAGTGTGTGTCATTGTTAAAGTGTCGGTCAAAGCCGTCAGATGGAATAACTTCCAGAGAGTTCTAGATACACAGAGGATGAGAGTATTGCTCAGAGATTGCTGGTACTGGCAGGAATAGGCCCACTGGTAGTTGGTGAACACACTGAGTTCCTGGGAGGACACCCGACACACTGTACCCCCTAGGATTAACCCTCCTCAATGTGTTAGTCCTGGATCGAGTGTGTGAGAGATCCTATGGGGGATATGGTGACAGTGGGTTTAATAACACTGGCATGTAGACACCAAGTCGGAACCCCTCGGTTTGATCCCACGATGACTCATGGCTATTTGGAGGACTTGCAGACACGCCCCATCAGAATTCCATATCCCCATCGTTGACTCCTGCTGAGGACAACCGTGAGCTACGCCTTAATCTCCTGTGGACAGATTCTTGTAGGCAAATTAAACGGTGGGAATCTGTCAATGCCCACAGGCAAAGTGATTCACGAGCAGCGGTAGTTGCTACTTTGGGTTTTTGTTTACGGACGGTTAGAAAACTTTGCCACAAAGTCAGTGTTGACTGCGGTGTGAATGTTCAGGTTGACTGACCGTTAACATGGACATTTGCTTACGGGAGGGATCTAGCCAAGAGTTTTTCTTGTTAAGATCGGTGAGTTTGCTTCCTTCTTTTGCATAGCTGTTGGTAACGGTGTTCCGCTGCGGTCAAACACGAAATGACAAACTTGAACTTGATTATCATATTACCTCTTGTTAACAGAGATTATACGCGTTAACACCAATGAACACACGTACAGACAGACACCGCCTGGTGTTTACTTATAGGTATAACTCCTGCAAAAAGGTCACCCTATTTCAGCAATTGGAAATGATGCTCCACTGTAGTCTGGTCAGAGGTTGGGCTCTTAATTATCCCTGCCAGACTCCCTGAAGAGTCCTTCAGGGGAGAGAATGATGGCTGGACATGTCCAATGGTTTCTTTCATCGTCTGTACTCTTTCCAGTGAATTCTTCCATATACAATGAGGTCTAAACTTAGTCTATGCCTCAGTTGGGGAGTGTCAACCAAATTAGGTTGGGTCTGGGAGCAGGGAGCATGCCCTTAATGATTATCTCTTGTCCTGTGTTTTGTCACTTCCCACACTCTGGCACACTACACTCCGCCTGCTTGAAAAGCCCAGAACATGGCTGTTATTGTACCAGGCCACCGCCGAGTGTTCTAGCCTGTTACTTTTGTCTGAAATACACAGTGTGTAAGTCGTACGCCCATAGTGTATAATAGTAAAAAGTAGACAGTGTGTATAGTTCCTATAATGGCGTAGTTGAGCCCATTGGGAGATTCACTGAGGCAGTCCCAATGTTGAAGAAGTAAGAAGGTCACAGGCTCATCAGGAAAGGTCAGCCATTGAAGTTGGAAGTTGCACCCAGTTGACTAGATTCAAATGGTGGAAGACTCTGTGGTGCTGACCGTGCCTAAATGGTGTGTTAGAGGTCTCTATGGGTACGGCCCAGTTGACAATACTGTTTCTGAGCGCTGTTATAAAGTTGTAAAGTGAGATGCAGCAGGTGGAGCTACAAGGACATTAATGAGATGTTTCCTCAAGCCACAACCAGCATTAGGTGTTAGGAGACAGTTTCAGGAAGACCCTAGGTAATTTAGGGAGGTCTAGAAAAATCTGTTGGCCTAGGAAGAGACTATATTAGCCCTGTGAGTCATGGCAGGCCTAGCATACTGGGTGTCCCCTTGCATGCCATATAAGGGACCCCCCCACACACACATACTTACACACAATGCCACTTTGCAATGCTTTCTGCAGAGGGGTGGCTATTCTTAGGCTGTCACTTCAGCTCATCTGAGCAGGCAAGACTTCTTTTCCTCTGACTCTCTACGCTTCTGTTACTTCCTCTTATTATTTCAACAGGTGTGAAACACGTCTTTGTCTATTGCTGCAGTGATTTGGTTTTTCATTTGTGTTTTGTCTCGTTTATCACTTTGGAGATATTGCTTCTTTTTGAATCCACACGGTTATTTGAGTTTTTTTATCTTTTTTTCTGCTTTCAGAGGCGACGTGGCTCCTGTCCCAGCCCCTTTACCGAAACAATTCTGACACCATTTTGGAAGAAGATTAAACCAAACAAGAAATCAAATCTTCTGGAAGAATGAGCACCTACAACATTACTCTGAGTGGGCCAGCCCCGTGGGGCTTCCGATTGCAAGGAGGCAAGGACTTCAACATGCCCCTGACCATCTCCAGGGTAAGCGCCTGATTTCATCCATTTCAGGGAAAACACACTATCGTTCATTCACACTCAATTCAACCCTTATCCCGTGAAGCGTTTCATGAATTAAAGCAGTCACAAAGTGAAAGAGTGGTTTCGGACCGATTATGTTCTTTTCAAGGAGGAACCCATTTTTTGTGATAATGTCAACTAAGAAGATGAATCTATCAATATTCTTAGAAGATGTGCTCGTAGGAGAGACATTTCTTAGAAGAAAAAAGCGTAAAGGGGCTGAAATAATAGGATGTGTGTGAAGCCAGTGTTTCTTAATAAGTGTGTCTTTATACGTGCATAACTCACTTGTAGATGACCTTTACAGTAAGTTAGAGCCGGCCCCTATGTGTGTATGTGTGCGTGAGCATGTGTGTCAGTGTGTGCGCATCGGTGTGTGCGCATCGGTGTGTGCGCATCGGTTTGTGTGTGTGGCTCAGCTCTAGCTGAAGAAAGTTGGATTTTCTCCTCACTAAAATCATACAATGGCCTTCAATCGCTCCTCCACAAAAAGCCTGATGCCACAAAACCCCATGGATGCACTCTCCCACTATCATTCCAAGGAGCCACAGTCATGGAGCAGTCTTTTTTAGACTGCCATGGGTTTTATTTTTTCACTTGGAATAAAATGATTCACAGCTACCATGCTTCATAAAATCTGTGTGGCTAGTAATAGCTTAGCAAAACAGCACACATAGACACAGTTTCTAGCGCCTAGCCAACTTTGTAGCTGTTGTTTTGTGTCTTATGTCTGACTTTATTTGCACAAAAAGCTTCTGCTCTAATACTCCTTTATTTAAATTTTTCTAAGTTAATTATTTGTTAATAACAAAGACCATTATTAAAAAGAAATATTATTAATATCTCAACCTATACCCACCCTTCCTGATCAAAGTTTCATTACAAGTTGCAAAAAGTGTCAAATTGC
Source organism: Esox niger (assembly GCA_016801105.1). Classification (NCBI taxonomy): domain Eukaryota; kingdom Metazoa; phylum Chordata; class Actinopteri; order Esociformes; family Esocidae; genus Esox; species Esox niger. The sequence continues at coordinate 7,897 of JACXGJ010003903.1, forward strand.
GAAGTGGTTAAGCTGTCACCATTGTTAGATCCATTCTTTCTGATCTTCAGAAGGTTTTTAGGGGTTTGGGACTATACATATGCCATGATTTGGTATGGGTATGCATGCGTAGCCCTAGCCTGAACTTTCTGTAACTCGGTAAACCTTTACTAGATTCCTATGAGTGTGTGCCTTCAGTCTGTTGCACAGGAGCACAAGGTCCAGTCAGTCAGTACTCCAACAGGTGGGGGGGAAACGTCCGCCTGCCAAGGGCTGCAACTCATCTCTTCCCTCTAAAAATACTCTGTCCCACTGGCTGCTGATTGTTTGGGTGGTCTGTGACGGATGTCTTTTTATTTCAGAGATAGAGCGAATGAGAATGAGTGTTGTGCAGCCTACTGTGTGGATGACCAAGAGGGATGTTAGGGGGATGGGGTTGGGTAATGTCACATGAACAACCTGCTGCTTATGTCGCTCACAACAATATTCTTTACTGCTGTAATCTGCCATTTACACATATGGCTACTTTTGTGGTTCCAATGACCCAGCTATGTCTGAGCAGTAACTACATTAAACCCCGCACTGTGGGACTGGGGAAAAGTTCTGGTACCGGACCAGAATGGATGGATTCTGGATTCTGGAGACACAGATGTGTTCCTTAAGGTGTACTGTGTGCTGGAGGTTGACATCTCAAGTGACTAAGAATGACAGATCTGCTGGTACATCTGAAAATCATCATGATGACAGTAATGAATATGAAATGTCTGTCATTTTTGTGGTTCAGGCACAAAAAGCATTTGGTCATGAGACCACAGAAGACTGTTGGTTATTCCTATTCATTTTCCGTGCTTCGCTGGAGTGTGTTGGTTTGGCATAGGCATATTTCAGATGATAATGTGTAGGCACATTTCTTTCCTTGAGGGTATGTACCAGAGGGTAAAACTGGTTAAAAACAATTATTAGGCATTGTTACCTTTCTAATTTCCTGGGTTGTACACACTTTCATTGAGTAGAGAAGTTTAATAACCACTTTCTGAAATATTTTCATGTCATGCAACTATATCCCCTCAAAAAGCAGATTCCTGTTAGATTACTTGAAAGTGTTATTCACTAATAAATTCCCAATTTCCTACTGAGGGTTGTGAATGACATTTGCTTTTAGACTAGACAGTCATTAGAAATGATTGTTTCTGAGGAAAGATGTTTGAGGAAAATGTCAGCAAGGAGATCCACAAACCTGCAAACAACGTGTCCCTAGGAAACGTCTGGAGGCTGTGGGGATAACAACAATGTATTGAGTTCCAAATGTATGACAGCTGGTTGTTATATGGTCCTGTGTTGCCTTTAGGACCCCTTGTCTTGCAACGATTCATGCTATTGGGACATTTATCTGGATTTGTAAAAGTACTTGAGCTTCTACCGCCGCCTTGTATACTGTACACTAACATCAGTTAACTGACAACCTTCAAAAAGATATGCCTGAAAATATTTTTTATAATTTTGCATGAATACAGTTGCTCAGAACAATTTTTATTTTACAAGTTATTTCAGTGTTTTGTATCAAAAACGTGGCAACATTTATGAAATTGTCTCAGCCTCAGCATCTGTTTTAAGGCCATGGCTTTTTGAAAAGAGTAGGTAATAGGAAATACAGTGGGTAACACATATACAATCCCTCTGTCATCTTCACAAGTAGATCAACTCAGTAATGAAAAGAGTCATGCTTGTTAACAACATAAATATGTTAAATGAATTGTAATCATGTATAAAATCATGTTTTATACATGACTACAATCCCTCTGTCATCTTCACAAGTAGATCAACTCAGTAATGAAAAGAGTCATGCTTGTTACCAACATAAATATGTTAAATGAATTGTAATCATGTATAAAACCATGTGAACTGTTGGATCTATTTTACACTGTTTTTAAAGGATAGTCATGTGAAACACTAAGTACACACCCTGGAAAGGTGTCTCTTTTTTACATAAGACTAAAAGATTCTACTTTTCAATCATTTAATAATTGAAAATCAACAGAAATACATTTTCATATTGTGGAAGAAATCAGTAATCCCCTTGCTTCAATTGCTGAAATTACTTGATTGGCTGAAAGAACAATTTCTCTTACATTGACTAGGTGGGTGTTTTGCCCACTCTTCTTTATAGTACTGCTTCAACTGTCATGTTCCAGGTCTTTTTTGCATGCAGAGCCCTCACAAAATGTTGATTGGATTGAGATCTGAGCTTTGACATTGCATAACCCTCCATTTGCTTCTTTTCGAGCCATTCTTTTGTTGATTTGATTTTGTGTTTTGGATCATTGTTATAGTTTTGACATAACGGCATGTTGGCCAGGCCTTGAGGCAGCAAATGCTTTAAGAATATTATGAGTTTCTTTTGCTCAAAGACAGTATTTTGTTTTTGTCAAACATGTCATAATTATTTTCTTGCAAGGTTTTGTCTATAAAACGTCAGTTATGTCTGGATATAGTTTAGTTTAAGAAGAAGAAGCTTCTTTCCTGACCACCCATGTAAGCCCTGTTTGTGCTGTCTCTTTTGGATAGTTGATACAGACACATTGACATTGATTGTGACAAGAGAGGTCTTTGGGTGTGATGTTACCCTGGAGTTGTTAATAGACAGACATCCCTCTAACTTTTTCCACATAAGGAAATGCATTTTTGTTTATATTAATGGGATACATGGTTAAAGTGTTGTTACGAAGTTTTGGGTACATTTTTATATGACAATTTTTCCCTGTATTTACTTTTTCACATGATGGGTAAATACATTTAAATATGAGTTTTTCCTGCAATTATGAATCACAACTAAAATAAAACTGCGTAAAACTGCGAACTTGAACAAGCATAAAGAAAAGAAATCACCTTTTATCAGGCCTATACTGCTACAGTTTGAGAACAGCATTTTCAAATAGTAATGATCCTTTTTGTATGTTATTATAAGTTTGCATGGATGTCAGGACAATCTCAGGTCAAATAATTAAAGAGAAGGAGTACCAGGTGCTGTATAGTCTAAGACCCCTTCTAGTGTGTTCTCCAGTATTATATTCCATCTAAAAAGGCTCAGTGTTGCTGTGCTTGCAACACAAGGGTGCTGGGGTATTACACAATCCTTTTCATTGATAAATTGCATTATTACAAAAATATATATTTTTTGTAATAAAAATATATAGTAATTGTTGATGTAGCCCTAGAATATTGTTTTACAACTAGCTTTTATCTGATAATTATGCATTTATCTGACAGTTATCCTGTAATTATCCTTTTAGTAAATTCTATAGATGGCCCAGAGATGTAATGTGTCAGTTTTTGTGTCTGATGGATATTTAAAACAATTATTGTTTATATTATAAAAATGACATTCACTGAACTCTTCCCTCCTTTATAGAGTCTTACTGAGGGTGACTGTCTTCAACTCTGTATACAATGTGGATATGATCCTGAACTGAATTATGTTTTTATTTTGTTTTATTAATTACATTTGTGTATGTGTTATGTTTTAGGATATTTGCTGGGGCCTTAGAAAGTCAACATCATCTTGAATCCTTTCACCGTTTGCGGTGTCAATGCCTCAGAATTGATTGTATTTCATTATGATGTCCTTTACAGTTATCTACACACCATAGGCTACTCCACATTGTCAAGGAAATGTATTATTATTGTGAGATAAATAAAATATTGAAATGAAATATAATTGGTTGTCTCCAGGACCCTGAGTTAATTCTTGGTGGAAGGACCTTTGGCAGCTATTAGAGCACTAGCTTTGGCTGTGTGCTTTTGGTCATTGTCATGAACTTCTTTTGTTTCAGATTTTCCTCAAGAAGTTTTATTTTTTAAATGTATTTTTTTATTTTCAATTGTCAGTCGAAAAGCGAAAATGTCTGTGATATTGTCTTGCAATTTAGATATTTGGAACAGGATTAATTTAGTTTCAAACTAAGAATATATATAAAAAACTGGATGTTACTAATTGTAGTATATCTAATAGCAAAAAAATCTATTGGACATTTTGTTTTGGATGAACCATATGATTTATTCACTAAATTGCATAAACTGCTTTCTTGATATATACACAAACTAGACAATATGGTTAAAATGCATTCATTATAATTTTAAAATAAATAAATCTCATATATTTGTAGTAAGCAGAAATTACATAGGAAGTGGACAATATCTTCCCAACACATTTCAGCTGGCCAAACAGATTACCTAGAGAAAGATCAGCTTCGATCATCATTGCTCAGTCACCACAATTACACTGTTTTACAACCCTAGACAGTGGCCAAAGATGTTGACCTCTGCTTTTCGCAACAGTATTTCTAAGTGCTGAGTTGACAGTTTTAGTCAACACTCCCGTATTTTGTGGTGGTTATTCCTTATGGAATCATCAGCCTGGGAGATTGATACTGACAGATGAACACAAATTGCCTTGAGTGGATACAAGCGCAAATATGGCTTCTGAGTCATTGCCTCAGAAAGCGAACCTTGTGTTTGGGATCTAACCCTGTCTGTGACAAGACAGATTTGACAAGAACCAGTTCATTCATTTAAAGTAACAGAATCCATGCAGTGCTTTATCTCCATGTTAATAAGACTATAGATATCACTAGTGTGGATTTACCACTCGTCACTGCCTAGATTACATTTCAAGTGTACATTTGAAACTATGGTAGATGCTTTTCTGCAGAGCGATCTACAGGAAAAATGTGGGTTTTGTGCCTTACTCAAAGCGCGTGACAGTGTTCCCTTTTTCGGCTGATAGATTCGGTTTTCGTCCTTGTGCTCTAACCAGTAGGCTGTCATCTAGATGCATTTTTTTCACTTTGAATTTAATGTGAGGTCGGAATTCACCTGACTCCGTGCCATACATAAATAAGGGCTTTTCTTCCTCCTCTCCCACCCGCTATCAATCAAGCTTTCTGTAACTGCAACTGTAAAACTGCGTGTAAATGTGGACAGTGACGACTGATAGAAGGGGCCCATGTCAAGTACATCTTGCTACCAGAGTGGCTACAGAGTATCCATATAGAAACCTCTGAGTGTAGCAGGCAGAAGTTCGAGGTTCTGAGGCATTAGTTTTACCGGCCCCTGCATTCCAGTACCCCCCCTCCCCCAGTCCACCCAGGCCTGTGGTATGAGCGCCGACAGTGGGGGGTTGCTGACAGGCAAGGCTGTTTTTAGCTGGTGGCTGAAGGTCAGCACTGCTCAGGCTGATTGGGAGGGCTATAGATACCAGCAGTGCAAACCCCTCTCCGTTACCTTCCATCTCAGTGGGATCCAGGAACCGGGTTGGGACTTAAATCCCGGGGTTCCCAGTAACTCAGCCTCTTTTTTCATTACCTTGGTGACAGCAGCGTCTTCTGAAACCTACAATTGCTGTGTTCTCCCGGCCTTAACGGGTGACACCAAGAGTTGTTCTGTACTGCTCACCTGTAAAGTAGCAGTTAAGCTTTTCCCAGGCCAACTCCAGGGCTGGTGGGTAATGCAGGGCGGAGAGAGAGGGTATCAGGTGCCTCTGCATTCATTACAGGGTGTCAGATTCTTTTTCGTGGTTGTTAGCAGAAACTAACCCGTGGGGTTTATTCAAGCACCAAGTATTCAAGTATAAGACATTAGCAATGGTCAATAACGCTTTGTGAAAGTTTAAACTACAATTAAAAGGAAACTGAATGGATGAAGATACTCCTTTTGGAATAGCTAAATGTCATCAGTTAATCAGTTGGGGCATTTGAGTGGAAATAACATTTTAAATCCTTTTTTATGCTAATATATTTCTGTTATTATATCATGAATTGTTGGTGTTAGGTGCCTAATTCTTACCTTAAAGATTGTGTGTACTTGCATAAGCTAATACATGAACATAAATGGTATGAATGGGTGGGCAAAGGTGGCTGGTGGCCTGAGAGCAGTGCTTCTGAACAGGAATGAAAACCTGGTGGCTGGTTACTTGGTGGCTCTCTTAAATAACCGGCTGCACACTTTAACCTAATTTTGATTAGAATTGTGATTGGCTGTGTTATGGGCGACAATGTGAGATCTCTTTTAGACAAGGTGAGATCAACATTTTAGAACAGCGTGTTTTTGGCTGTTTAAATGGGTTGATCACGTGACTGAAATGCAAATTTTTTGGTGGCATTTTGTTTGGACCGTTAGTGCTATTCACGACTAGGGGTATTCTTTAATCTGTCATTCAAATATTGCATTGTCCAGGCCTTCATGCATTGTGGTTACTGGCTCGTACATTATTTATTACTATTGTTGTCGTTCTGTTGTTAAACTGACACATGTTATAGCCTGTGTTGTTCTGGCACTCTCAGATGAATTTCTTGGTTGTTGATTACACCTATACTGATGAATTATTTATATTTTTGAGATCAGTCATATTGTAATTGTAGTGCTGGTTTTTGTCAGGGGGTTTCATTAAAGTATTTCTAATATGTAAACATTTGCACTGTATTAAAAATATTTTTAATTGAATTGTGCAAATCCTACAGCCTTTAAAATAACTTTAATATTTTTTCTAGATGATGTGTTAATTCCCGTACTTTGCATTCCATTAAGCTCATTTTAGCCATTACAAGGGTTAAATTGACAGGCCATCACATGGTTGCTTTATTAATGGGAAGAAATGTATGGAAACATTTGCCAGAGTGAAATGCAAAGAATTTATCCAGGGAAAAGGGGATTTTGCAACTTTCAAACACAAGGAATTGATACTCTGGTGGGCTGGTCATGCTCTTGCTGTTTTATATCTGCAGACATTTTATTTATTCAATGGTGTTAATAATCAACTTACATTTAATTACGGAAATTTTGTGGCTAACTGAGGTTCGATAGAGATTCTATTCATATGTCCTATGGGAGGTTTCAAAAATGTTATCAGCAAAATTCTCTGAATGCATCTTTAAGCCTGTGCTAGAAAGAGACCTGGAGATTGAAAGCTTTAAACAGCAGATGCGGACTTTCACACTTTATTAACCTGTTTTATTAATGAATGCAAAAAGCCTTTCATGTACTGTCAACCAAAATGATGTTGAGAAAAAAGTGGTTGGATTGTAATATGTACTATTAATGTTTCACAATCACACAAGGGGTGCATATATATGTCCAATTCCAAAGACAAATTAATCAAATCAGTGTCAGATTGTGATATGACTGTTGGACTTTTCAGTCTACTTTTGGTGCTGGCAGTCCCTCTATCCTTAGCTGCTCCATTTCTGACTCTGTCTCTGTCCTCATAGACCTCCATCTCTTACCCTGGCTTTCTATGTTCCACTTACTTTGCCCATTACTCTCTTTCTTTCTCTATGCTTTGCCCCTTCTCTCCCTCTCTTTCTCACCCTCTTTTACTCTTGTTGGCTCTCTCTCACCGTGTGGATTTTGCCTGGCCCATAGAACAGGCCCAACCTTTGTGTGGTGTGAGTACACAGGAGATTTGGGCCAGCATATCAGCCAGCCATTCACCCAGATGTCAATAGACCAGTTGGGGTGGTGGGTTAATACAGGTTTTGTGAGCCGGTTTGTAATCCACTCCTCGCCCTCTTAAGCCCTTTGTTTTTTTGGTGCCCCTCCGTTTCCTCCTGCTTTTGGATTTTGTGGGACCAGTGAGAAACGAATGTTTCAATGCACCTAACAGCAGGGTGAAATTCTAATGATTTATGAGCGTTTCACTATTGATGTAACTATTTTCTAAAAGGAAAACAGCCTGTTTTCTGTTTAACTCCACTGACTGGTAGCAGTGTAATGACTCTATTTCTGTCCGACTTTCAACATGTTATGTGATGGTAATTTGTAGGGGGTCAATATTAACTGGTTCAGTCCTGAATTAGGATCAATTTTCATTTATAACATTTGGGACATTTTGGAATTTCGTTTTTGGAGAAAAAATATATATAATACGATTTTAAACTACAAATCTCAGGATACGGTACTTCCTGCTTCAGCCCAGTCCTTTACCCTCCCCTGCAAAGTACTAAAACATTGGTGCCTAACGGTGCTTGATGGCTATCTGCATGCCTGTATTAAATTATTCTGGCTAGTTAAAGAATGATTAGGAGAACAAATGCTAGCATCATCACGAATGACCAGATTTAGTGGAATGTCGAGAGCGTGAATTTAATTGTCAAACTAAATTATGATAAAAAGTTATTTCTACTTTCTACATAAGGTGTTTTAATGTTTGTGTTTTTGCCAACTAGGATAACTGTGAATGTAACGACTACTTATCATATTCAAAACATGGTAATTACACTTGCCTATTTGTAACCTGCTAGCTGAAAGAACTAGAATTTTCATGTCAAATAGAAAATTTGAATTGCAAAACGTTTTTTCTATGGTTAAATGTGTGTCAATTAGGGCTGCAACAACTAATAAAAAAATGTTGATAATAAAAAGTGTTTGCAACAATTGTCACTTACAGTTATGTCTACACGAGACGCAGCAACAAAAACATTTTAAAAGATGGTGGAGGCTGAGAGGGCGGAGCCTGAGATGTGGAGGATACACTGAAGGGATGTCACGTACGACTAAAAATGTCAATTTTTTTTGGCTTCTTTACGTTGAAGAATTTAACGAAAACAGTTATTTTGCACAATTTGAAGAACAGAACTTTCATTGCACGGGAGCAGGAATGTAGTAAATGCAGGAGCATTTAATTAATTAATTAAATTTAATTTGAAGGTATTAACCTCATCGGATAAAACTGAGGAACACAGTATTCTACTAAAATCAAAATATATTTGAATGGCTTTCTTTGATTTTGGTACCATATAAAATATTTTAATGTAATAAAACTTTATTCTTGCATATAAAATAGATGTCTCTAAATACAACAAATATGTCTACTACCCTCTGGACAATATTTTCCAGAAAACATGCAAAAGCTATGTTTTGCAGTGTAAAGGACTTTTTGTTAATTTGAATGGAAAAGTATGGTTTTGTAATTTTGTGTTATTACATGGCGCTAAAGTTAAAGGACTGTATTTACTACCATAGGTCAAGAATGACCCAACTCTTTTATCCCAATCACAGACCACAATCGTAATTGAGAAAATAAAGTACCCTGTCCTCTACGCCAATTGTAACTGAGCTGATTAGACTGAGTCCCTTAGGAGTTGTGTCTTTCTAAAAAAAATTGACCCTAGCTACTGTTATTAGGACAGGGAGTAGTGGGTTAAAAAGGAGTTATGGATGATTGGGTTTGGAGCAGCTTAGTTTCGGCTGAAGGTGTGACCAGACAAGGGCTGTCTACAAGCCTCCGGTGAACATTTTAGCCAGGAAGAGAGCCTGATCCACCACTGAGGTCCATGGGGTCTCTCTGTGAAGCGAGGCAGCTGGTGCATCATTGCCCAAGCAGCTGGCCTCGTGCCACCGGCCGTGGTGTCAGTGACTGCTGTGCTCACCGTAACCTTTGCTTACACTTTATGTCAGAGATGCAGCAACAGCACTGTCTGCCAATTAAAGCTGACATGTGTGAAGGAAGGAGCCTATTTAAAAGACAGGCGTTCACCACGCTATTTTAAAGAAAATGAAGAGAAGTCTCAGAGGCAGAGACAGTCTTACAGATGAGGTATCCAACAAAAACCACACCCTGCACACTTAAAGCACAGAATATCAACTTATTTAATTCCTTGTTATATACACTCTCGTCTACAACTGGGTAATGTCTGACTATTGATTTTAACTTATGTAGCCTTTTTATTCATAACCATGTTTGTATTTGAAAAACAAATGGTACTTTTCTATATCAGCCTAATCAAATTCAACCAATCAAATTTATTTTATAAAGCCCTTTTTACATCAGCTGTTGTCACAAAGTGTTTTCACCAAACACCGGGCCTTAAACCCCAAGGAGCACTTCAGTGGCTTGGGAAAACTCCCTAAGAAGGCCGAAATTTTGGAAGAAACCTAGAGAGGAACCAGACTCATATGGATGACCAGTCCTCTTCTGGCTGTGCTGGTTGAACATATTAAGAGTTCAAATTGTAATACTTAATTGATGCATCTGGGCTGAGTCCAGATTCTGAGGCATGACCAGATGGACAAGGACAGAGACAGAAGGGGGAGGGGGGGGGTCAGCAGAGTGGCAGCTGAAATCGTCAACCAGGAGGACTTTTGACAGGGATTGCACTGAGTCAGGCCTGGTACTCCGCAAGTGTGGGCCAAGACCTCATGTCTTCCTAAGTTTAAAATGACAGAAGACAGGGAAAATTTAGACTCTACTCCCCCAACACAATAATATAGCAGCATAAGAATTTGGGGCTGAGACAGGGGGGTCCCAGTGACACTGTGGCCCTATCCAGGGGAGGCCCTGGACAGGGCCCAACAGGCAGGAAATCAATCCACCCACATTGCCAAGCATCAACCAAATGGACACTGACCAACTGCAATCATCCTGAATGAGGGCCAAGTATTGCCAGCAGAGTACAGCCCAATTGTACAAGGCCTGCATCTTGCAATCTAAGGTTACGTGCAGGTATGTATGGCTGGATCATTTCAGTGAGACGTGTAGGAGCAAGTCCATGTATTGATTTGTAGGTTAACAATAAAGCCATAAAATCAGCCCTAACCCTAACAGGCCGCCAGTGTGAAGAGGCTAGTACTGGAGTACTGTGTTCAAAATCCTTTGTTCTATTTAGGATTCTAGCTGCCGTGTGCAGCATTAATTGAAGTTTATTTATTGATTTATCAGAGTAACCCCGAAAAAAGAGCATTGCAGTAATCCAATCTTGAAGTAACAAAAGCATGGATTCGTTTTTCATGTTTTGATAGAAAGTTTCTGATTTTTGCAATGTATTGAAGATGAAAATAAGCAACTCTTGAGATATATTTTATATGTTCATCAAAGGAGAGGTCAGGGTCGAGGATAACGCCGAGATTTCTTACAGTTTTTTGGGATACGACCATGCAGCCATCGAGGTTCACAGTGAGATCTGCCAACAAAACTTTGTTTCTTGGGTGCTAAAATGAGCATTTCCATTTTTCTTGGGTTTAAAAGCTAGAAGTTATTTGTCATCCGCTTCCTAATATCTGAAACACATGCTTCCAAAGTAGCTAACTTTGGGGCTTCTCCATGCTTCATCAAAATATATAACTGTGTCATCAGCATAGTAGTGAATATGTATATTGTGATTCAGGATTACATCACCAAGAGGCAGCATATATTATAAAAACAATAAAGGGCCTCACAGGCAGTAGTTTCCTGATGAATAGCGCTTACCTACTTTGACCCCAGTCTCTAGGGGCAGCCACTGAAAGTTCAGTAGCGGTTGTGTTATGGTGACACCAGGATCATTTAACAGTGTCAGAATTGGGCGGAGAGCCTAGATGTGGGACCATGCCAGGCCCGATCCCCAGGGGGAGACCTTGCACCCATCCAGTCACTCAGACAGCGGGTCACATTAGACCAAAATAAGTGACAGGTTGGATTCTCTGTCCGTTTGTCTCTGTGTTTTGTGGAGGTGTCAGGGTGACAGAGTGACTATTGACAACAAGGATGACATCTAATTTGACATTATATTTAGAAGGGCATGATAAAAAATATTTGAACTGACACTGCTGTGTTGCGCCACGACTGTGGTTCTCTTCTCTCTTCTGAGACCCAGAATAGTATTTGATCTATTACAGAATTAGCACACTTGGTTCGACTTGGACTGTCAAGCCCTTGACCAGGTAAATCCAATGAGCTAGTTCAGGGATGCTTCAATTTTATTTACAACTTCTGGGGGTCCCATGAAGAGAAGTTTTAGATTCTCTGACATTGTGATCTGTGTTTCATGTCAATCATTTGAATGCAACAGAAGTGCACAAGGTACAAGGCAAAAATAACGTTCCAGTTATGTTCACCAGTATCTATGTTCACCAGGTGAGAGAAGTTTGTAATTAAAAACTACATGAACACCCTTTTTCTGGTGGGTTCACTTCCCACACACCTGATGAATTCAGCCAAGTACTTTTAATTTGTACCATTTTTAGTTCTGAAGTATTTAGTAGATATTTATTTTTACAGTAAATTGACAATTTCGCCTATGTTCTCTCAGTGAATTAGTGAATTTGATGAAGTTTACCCTTGTCCATAGAATATAGTACTCAGAACGTATAGGTTTATCGCCCATCATACATTTTACAATTATCAGGTTCTGGCCACTAGATGGTGCAGTCTTTGCTGTTAGATAAAAATAGAGTGAACTTATGAATAACTACATTGAATACTTACAGTTTCAGAAATGAATTTTTTCAAATACATCTAAAACAAAAATGTAATGACAACAAAAAAACAACATTACGGACTACTTAGTCTTTCTTTCAGTAATTACCCTTTTTCAGTTCATCTTTTATTCACGTGATGTTGCTAAATTCCAAATTATATTGGTGACCAGTGATAGTGGGTTGGTATGTTAATGCTGCAAATTCTGCTTGTTTTTGGCACTCTATGTTTTGCCAAGGAAATGTCCTTTCACCTTTGTCTATGATTACATCATCCACAGCATCCCCCTTTCTAATTCAGTACTCGCCATAGCAGCAAACAAGAAAACCAGACCTCATGAAGCTGGTTGAAAAGATGCAATGATTGTCCATTCTGGTATGAAAAGCATATGGATCTGTTAAAAAACATTTTGATTACTAAATTATTTTATATGTGCTGTTTCATACTATTATCCAATGTGGAAAATCTTACAAATAAATAAAAAAATGCACTTGAATGAGTAGGTGTTTCCAAACTTTTGAATGGTTCTGTATGCCCCGTCAATTTCCAGGACCCTGTCATTGCCAATGACTGTCATCAGTGCTGTTCCTCAGTATTAACATGACACAACGCCTAAAGGTTCACAACACCTAGAGGTTTTCCAGAGCACTGATCAACAAAGATAAATCACTGTGTGATCTAGCAGTGCTGTGTGTGTCCCTGACAGTCAGTTTTACGAATTGTTGTGACAGAGTAAGGGAGAATGTGACATAACAAGCTTTTGAGGGCCTTTTGAAGGGCTTTTGAAAGTTGTTGTATCTGTGACCTCTTTGTAAAACATAATGTACAACAGCCATGTAGGCCAGCGTCAAGTGAGAAGTAGAGGCACTGATCCTCCAGGTCCATCAGCAGCCAGCAGTGACGCCTTGTAACTTACGAGTCAACATAGCCTTATAACAAGAATCTGTTCATAATGGTAGCAGAAACTTGCTGAAATTATTCAGAGAATGGTTATTAAAAATCAGTGTTATCTGCCTATCTGCACCCTGCTGAGTCGGCTTGGAATCAGACTGACACAGGACCAATGAGAAATGCAAATGTAAAAATGTCATCCACAAGGAAGATTTGGCTGATTATATCACTGTATAGATAACACATAACTAGGCTTTTTTAATAGAATTGGTTTTATTTTATTTTTTTAAGACATTTTCCAAGTCTACATCAAACATTTGGTTAGCAAGAGGGGTTATTCCACCTAAAAAGAGAACCCCTTTCTTTGCAACTGTGAACTTCCATCAGTTCAGCCTCAGCTGCCAAATCTCTTTTCCAGCTCCCCTGTTGGTGTGTGTTTAGGTTTATTAGTTCTCTCAGCAGCCAGTGTCAGGCTGTCTGGCACGCGCCTAATGATAACTGACCTCCAACTGGGAGATATAGACAGAAACCCATTCATGTTTTCACTATCGGAGGGAAAGTGACACAGAGGGATGGAGGGAGGACAGGAGAGGGATGGAGATGGAGGGGTGGGGAATGTAAGGAAGAGAGAAGTGAGTGAGGTAGATTAATAGAGTAGTGCAATTAAATGATCTATGGTGAGAAAAAGAGAGGAAGAAGGTGGGTGTACAGAAAGGATCAAAGATGGTGTTTTACTGTTCATGCTGGTAAAAGCTATTGATTCCCAAGAGCATTAACTGAGGTTGAGATTTCATCATTTTGGAGGTGACTATCTATGAAAGTTGTACAAATAAAGGAGAAACCTGTATGAATTGTCTACAGAGATTTGAGAAATGTTGTGTGCTAGATATTGGCTTTTATATAAAACAGCTTGCCAACTCCCCAGTGAATTTTCCCCCCAACATTTTTCAATGGAAGTTTTCTTCTACTTCGCCCACCACACTTATCAGAGCTAGCAAATAATTTTCATGAGATTAATAAAACATAATTCCTTGTTTGTTATATTAATAAGTAATTAGGTTTGTCTAATGTACTTTTATATTTTTACAAAAAGGGTCAGTTACATATTTGATAAGCTAATGTTATGTTTCAAGATGTTTGGGTAATGTGATTTCTTAATGGGACTGTGAAAGAACTGTGATTACACAAGTTGGGCTAATAAACTAAATGGTGTCTGTTTTGTCACTTAAATGGCTAACTCTTTCAATGAATTAAGTTTCAAAATAGTGTGACTGAAAGAAGGGAATGAGCGAAATGTATGCGCAAGAAATACTGCAAATGTATATTACTGAAGCATGTCTTTCTCCACAGCCAATTCACTTTCTTTACTTTTTGTCTTATGGAAGTGCCTGTGGAACCTTGTTGTTAAGATGTTATTATGCGACATTTTAAATAGTACTAATCTGTAAACCATCCTGTCTTTTAGTATCCACTCGAGATTTAGTCAGTTCAATTTTCCGTGCTTTGTGAAGGTTTTATCGCATCTATTGTTTTCATTCTTTTATTTTGTGGCAGAGGTGATTATGATAAAACATGAAACGTTTGTAAGAAAGGTCAGGTGGTTGGAACCGAAAGCACCCTATTATTAATAGTAATGGGAGTGAAAAACATGGTGTAAAAGACCATGAGACTAGGGATATTTTGGGTGAGGGGTGTGTGATTAAAGCGGCCAGGTAGTGTGAACTGGAGGGTTAAAGAAGCCTGGACTCTGCAGAGGCAGGCGCACAAACTCTTGACACTGTAGATAAAGAGTAGCACGGAATCCCCATCACCCCATCGTCCTTTCTCCTACGCGTTACCTAATTAGGTTCGTTATTATTTGAGGCATGAAATACGGCTGGCACATTTGTTGCGACTATTGAACTGACCATCATGACGTCGTAACGGCACAATGTAGTCTGCTGTCCTGGATTAGACAAGGGGCTGCACACTTGTCCAGTGTAAACCAGGCTGCGTGGCTGGGATTGTAACACCGCATTCTGCTCCTAAGAGAAACTTAAGCTGAGCGCTGTGTGTCGACAGCTCTCATAACATCAGTGATCAATTGAGTCCCGTCCTAATAATTGCGTCAGAGCCATAGGTATATTGTTATTTTATTCACACCAGGTGGGGGAGTGGAAAATATGTATTGAATAGGTTCACCATTATGGCATCTACTGTGTTTGTGTGTGTGTGTGTGTGTGTGTGTGTTTGTGTGGGGTTGGATTGGATTGGATTGTTTTTTGTGAGCAAGGTTCTTCCACCACAACCCCCCCACTAAACCAACCCCCCCACTTGTTCAGCGCTGAATTAACAGACATACGTCTCCTTTTGAATGAAGCGACAGGCTGACTGAGAACATCGTCATGGAGGTTGACCCAGATGCCAAATGTCCACCAATTGGAGCAGTGAACTTTAAAGTTAACACCTTTTGCCGAGTCTCCATTGGTGAAGGGCATCGTGATTGAGGCTGACCTCTGTGTGTGTGTGTGTGTGTGTGTGTGTGTGTGTGTGTGTGTGTGTGTGTGTGTACTGACTCTTCACAGATCACCCCGGGGAGCAAGGCACAGCAGGGCAACCTGGTCCAGGGCGACGTGATTGTGGCCATTGACGGGGTCAGCACCGAGGGCATGACTCACCTAGAGGCCCAGAACAAGATCAAGTGTGCCAGCTTCAACCTGGCCCTCACCATGCAGAAGTACGTCACAGCAGGCTATGTTTCTTTGTACCCCTCTTCCTGTTCCCCCCGCAGCTCTTTAATACTCTTTAATTGAGGATCAGACCCAGAGATTAGGGGTTATTTTCAACAGGCACAGAGGGGCGGTGACATTGTGGACTGACTGGTGTAACGAGCCCTGGAGCCTTGTTTTAAATTAGAGATGTGAGGCCCATCACCTGGTGACTGAGGACAGTCAATAGAAAGCGGATATTTTCACACCTGTTGATCTGGCTGATATTTAAGAACCAGAGCTAGAATTGCTACACTTTGGTCACAGAACAGATCTATGATTATTAATATATTAATCACTATTGACAAGCAAAAAAATTGCGCTAAATATTGAGCTGTATGCTTTTTTTACAATAATATTTTATACTGTCTCTCAAAATAGTTATGTTCAAGTAATACTTTTTGCGTTTTCGAAATGGTTTGTATTGTTTTGCATGCATATTCTTTCCTCATTTTACTCTGTCACACAGACGGCAAGGTAAGAGCAGATGAACGTCATGGCCTTCATTATGTGTTCCATTGTCTTAAATGTAATCATGCTTTATACTGCTTTGCTGTGACGCACGACTCCTTCTGAATCCCCACTGACACTGATCTACAGCAAATATAGTGATGGCTTCTCACACACATACATACACACAACACGCACACAACACGCACACACCTCCCAAGGTTACAAAGACTGGATGAAGTATTTATCTGTGTTCATGTGTTATGCGAACTGTTTCTAAACCAAACCTTCAGCCAGTTACATGAGACAGCTGTATGTCTGAATTGACAGATCGTGATGCTTTTTCTGGTTAAACGATAGTGATGGGCCTTACTCGCGCCTGACATTTTTCACCTTCTACCACTTTGTCATTTTACCTTCTCGCTCTCTGAAAGACTGATCAAACTCCTGAATTTTATATGGCAATAGCCTTCATAACTGCAGTAACTGCATTGCATTGACAAACTAAAATGAAGGCTGGTTTGGAACCAGGGTGACAGTTCCTTTTAAACTACCATGTATTTAATTTAATCCTGGTATTGATCGCTGGCAAACCTTTATGCTGTGTTTAAGTGCTGTCAAAGGCTGCTGGTAGAGTTGTTGATGTGACAAAATCCATGAAAAGTCCCTTATTGCACCTTTTAAAGCCAGACTGGGTCTGTATGTGGAAAGGTCAAGCACTTTATTTAATCTGTGTACAGCATGTGCCATTTACACTGGACACATTGCCTCCATCTATTGTGTGGGATAGTAAGGCCAGAAATGTTGCAGGCTCTTTTGTAGCTAGCTGTTAACTACTGTTAACTACTGTTAGTATCTTTTAATAATTTAAACTGGTTGAAAAACTCAAAGCTAAAGCCTGTTAGGTCTTACTTCTTTATCCTCAGTGAATTTTTATCTCAATTTGAACAAGGCCATTGGCTTTTCACAAAAACAAATTACAGCTTTGTACATTAAATAATTTTTTTGTCACTTGGAAACAATTCACACAAATATGTGGTAATATTTCACCACTTTCAGCACAAAAAACACAACAGTTCATAAAAAAATTCCCACAAACAAGATCAAACATCAGTGTCATCTAGAAAGACAGGTTTCGCATTGAAGTACATTATTTTCATACAAAGTACAGTGGATATTAAAAGTCTACATACCCCTGGTGTTTGTGATGTAAAAGAATGAGACAAAGATAAATCATGTCAGAACTTTTTCCACCTTTATTGTGACCTATAACGTGAACAGTTCAATTGAAAAACAAACTGATATCTTTGAGGGAAAAAAAGAAACTCACAATTTTTTTACATCAGAAACACCTGCCATTTTAACAGGGGTGTGTAGACTTACATCCACTGTACATGCATTACCTTCGCTAGATTTTTTTTTCATTATTGTTATAGTACTTTTTTCTATAATTATGCTGTTAATTGATCATCAGTCAACCTATTTGGACTATATACCATACATATTTTGCTTTGTTTTGCCTAGTATGTGTAGATTTCAAAGTAATGAATCACCATGGGACCCCAGTGGATTTCAAATCCACAGCCTTGGTTTTGGTAGTGTAAACTGCAAAAGGCCATTGCATTTTCCATGTACAAAACAACACTGTGGAAATACAGTGTAGCATATCTGTAGTAGATACCACAACTGGTAACCATATAATCGTATAAACCATTTGACAGGGTTCCCTTCTTTGGTTTTTGCTGTGGTGCCTCTGTGGGATACCTTGAGCCTGACTATCACCATATACACTTGAATTCAAACATTGTTATGTTAAAAATCACAATGAGGGCGCTAACAACATCTATCATCTCCTCTGATTACATAGTAACCGTGTTGACTCATACTGAGAAAAGATTAAGATTGCTAGCTAAAGCTAGTTTAATTGAGAATCCAAAATGTGACTGTACCTTTTTTATGTTCCAACACCATATTATTAGCTCAGATGCAAGCCTAACTGTTTGGTGCTGTAGCATGTCTTTCTCATTTTAAATTAAACATATCTAGTTCAGCCGGAGAAACTGAGTTGGCGTTGGCACAGCAATGCATCTTTTGACATTGGGATCGCTACTACCACAGTGTCAGGAATTCCTCATCTAATTTGGGGGTTTCTGTTGTTATTAATAATAAATCAATGTTTATGCTGTTGCTAAAAGGCCAGAGCCAATGCAACACATTGTATGTGTATTCTTGTGCATTCTTGCTCTGATAAAATGGCAATCCAAAATGTGGCGTTTCCTGGCTGAAATTGAAGTTTTGTCATTTTTATTTGATTTTCAATTGAGTAGCCATTATTCCCTAACGAGTGCCACAATGGTGCTTTAATGTGCATTTTGTTTACTGGATGAAATCAGTAAGCTACACGTGCAAATTAACATGGTATTTTATGATTTCTTGTCATTTAAACAGAAAACATAAAGGAAAATCGCGGTTTAAATGTTAAGGAAATAGTTTTTGCCTCCCTGGCTTTTGGCTTGGGAATGTGTTTTCCTATGCGAATGTGTACTAGCAAAAAGTTCCTGGTTGAGCAAGGAGTGTGATTAAAATCAGAACAGCTTGGCGAGATGTGATTGGAGGAAATCCCAGAAATGTAGGTGTGAAAATCTGTGTTTAAAATGTTTTCCTTGCAGTTTCAATTAAATCAAAATGCAATCACTCAAATTTATTTTATAAAGCCCTTTTAACATCAGAAGTTGTCACAAAGTGCTTTCACAAAACACCTGGCCTTAAACCCCAGGGAGCAAACAACAATAGTGATGAACTGCAGTGGCTAGGAAAAACTCCCTAAGAGGGCCACATTTAGGAAGAAACCTAGAGAGGAACCAGGCTCCAAGGGGTGACCAGTCCTCTTCTGGCTGTGCCGGGTGAACATATTAAGAGTCCAAATTTTAATAGTTCAATGCATGTCGGCTAAGCCCAGAGTTTATTTAAACCTAGTCCAGATCGGAGGCATAACCGGATGGACAAGGACAGGGGGAGGGGGGTAAGCAAAGGGGCAGCTGAAATCGTTAGGCATTTTTCTGATTTGCAACACAGCCAGGAGAACTCTGGACAGGGACGGCAACAAAGGCTTCTTGAAGAGGGTCATTTGACTTTGCCATATGAATATTGAAATCGCCAAGAATTAGAATACTATCTGCCATAACTACAAGGTTAGACAAGAATTCTGGAAACTCATTGAGGAACATTGTATATGGCCCGGGCGGCCTGTAAATAGTGGCTATGTAAAACAATTTATCAGCCTGGTTAACTTTCATGAGCAAAACTTCAAAAGAATGAAAACCAGTGATGTGTTTAAGAGTACATTTATATTTACTGTCGTAGATATTAGCAACACCCCCTCCTTTTCGGGATGCACGGGGGATGTGATCACTAATATAGCCAGGAGGAGAGGTCTCATTTAGGGCCGTAAATTCATCAGGCTTCAGCCATGTTTCACATAATCCAATAACATCAAGTTTATGATCAGAGATCAATTCATTTACTGCAATTGCCTTTGGAGCAAGGGAACATTTAGGAGTCCCATTTTGAGACGCAAGGTAATATAGTCATTTTTATTTGTGACTGAGGTGGAGGAAGGTTTTATCTTAATAAGGTTACTATTGTTAGCGCTTCCTTGTTTAACGTTTCTCAGCTTGGAACGAGTCACAGTCGCAATAGGCAACGCTGTACAAACGACTCTGGCTATGCTATCGGCAGACGCCACTATGCTAGTTGGCTGGCTAACAGCCTGCAGCCTGTCCTGCACCCTATCTCATGCTGAGGCTAGAGGAGTGAGACCCCTGTCAATGTTCCTAGATAAAAGAAGAGCACCACTCCAGCTAGGATGATGTCCGTCGCTCCTCAGCAGATCAGGCCTGACCCTATTTCTAGGCGAGTCTACCCCTAGAATACAAACAGCCCAACGTCTTGCTCCAAATCTCCTTTGGATCATCTGGAGGTTTTCATCAGCCATTATAGTTGTTAAACTGAAGGGATCAGTGGCTGCAGTTTGGATCGATGAAGCGTGTGTCTTCCTTTTGAGTGGTCCATACGAAATGAGGCACTCCCATCCTCCCTCTTCAGAGCTTTTCATCTCTCTCCTCTTCTTCAATCTTCTATGTTCTTCCGAGAAACACTTTCTCTTTTTCATTTCTCCTGTCACTGAAAAGAACATCAATAGTTAAGAGTTTGATGTTTGTAAAAATGATTTGAAGATGGAGAAGAAAAGCACTGGGAAAATAAGAGAGTACTGGGATGGCTCTGAACTCTGAATAATAGTGGATGAATACCGGTATATCTTCCACTATATGACCATAACCTGCACAAGCCATTCCAGTAATCTTCAAGTGATGGGGTTGGGAAAACAGCCTTAATCTTCACAGACCACTAGATGTAAGTCCAATAAATCTAGAGGTTTACCTGCAGTTCAGTCGGTCAAAAGGGAAGAGAGGAAAACCCTACAAAGAAGCCGGCTCACCTTTCTGCTCTGTCTGCATATTGTGGGAGATTAACAGCCAGGTTGGGTTACCCCCCCACCACAAATACCTTGTGGCCCATTGCTACCATGTTCTTGTTGGAGTGTAAGACTGAAGTAATGCCCAAAGGAATGTTTCATATCGTCAAAAACATCAACCGAGTGAACATTGTGCCAGTGTTTCCAAATACATTTTCATAATCACTTCAAAGACATGCGGGTTTGGAAAATGTAAGAATGTAAAAAGATCAAAAGTCAAAAAGCCTCTGTTGCAAATAAGAAGAGGTAAAAATCCAAATAGAAAAATCCAAATGAAGCAATGTTAAGAGAAATTGTGGAAATACAGATGTGTAATGTGTTTTTATTTGTATTTAATATAACTTTATGGTTGTCAAATGTGCTTACTCTGTTTGGATGTTTTTACTTTAGGAGTTTAAAGAGACAAGCAACAAAATAAATTAATAATGTTTGTGTTTGTTCATTAATTTGGTACAATTTCTGTACTTTTTTTTAAGGTGTTGATAAAAATTTGAAGGCAAGAAAATGGGTAAATGGGAAAAAGATGTGTAATGGTTATGCAGACTTCCTTGAGCTGTTCTTGTCAAATTCAGAAAATGGCCAGTCTTTAGTTAATTGGAACTTATGGAAAGGACACATGGTCAATGGGTCAAGGAAGCATTTTCTTTGTCTTCAGCTTGCGAACAACGGCAATTAAATGGTTTCTGCTTAGAATGTGGGAGCCATTTGGGCCTTTTGTGTAGAGGACAGACAGAAGTCAAAAGGTCAAAGTTATTTTCAGGGGGGAAATGTCAATGAATTCTGCTTGCCAGCAGTTCCATAGATACATATGCCAATGGATTATGTCTGTGTAGTATTTTTTAAATACCACAATCTGCCGTTCTATCGTGGTTATTGGTAATTAGAATTACCGTCTTTGTTGCAATATTGCAATCAAGCATGGCTGTTTTACCCTTATAGATTTCGGCTTTAAAATTGCAGTTGGCAAGCACTCCCCAGTTCTGAATCACGTATCTGTCAATACGAAGTAAACCCTACTTTTTTTTTTTATTGTGTGCGTGATTTCCTTGACCAGCATGATGCTACGTCTGAATATTCTGCCACGGTTTGCCGGACCACATTTGAAGGTCAGGTTCTAGAGTGCTAGTATGCTAGAAAAAGATGGGGTTTACATTCTTTTTCCTTCTGTTAACAATGACATGTTATTCTATGAATACTTATGAGACTTCAAATGTACTTATGAGACTTAAATTCATTGTTGGTTCAATAAACCTTGGTATTGCCTATAGCATTGTGAATCGACTCCTTCACTTCCTGAGCTTGGAGAATGTCCCTGACCCGTGGCTCAACACCACTAGTGATAAGGAGGGTTAAACATTTTGTATCTGAGTGGTCGTTGAAGGCCAGATTCAGCTTAGCTTTTGTGCCCATGTCCTTTAAAGGCCTGTCTTTCTGACCTTTGACCTCTCTTTGTGTATTGAGCCTGATTTTACACTTTTATTCTCCAATCCAATTTTCCTATTTGGTTCAAAATGGAAACAAATCATGAAAGAAACTGTTTTAATAGAGCACCTTCCTGGAACCTTCCTATTATTTTATGTACTCCTGTATACTTGGTTGTATGTCACTGGTATAATAAGAATATTTCGAATGCATCTATTTGTATTTTATTTTCTGTAGGTCAAAGCGCCCAGCTCATGTGCCTTCAGTCACCCCAAGTTTCGACTCTCCCATGCAGCAGATCGCCCACCAGAAGGTAAATATGACAGTGCCTGCACAGACCTCACACACAACCAGCAACACTCTCTTCAGTCCCACTTTCCTGACATGTTCAGCACAATGAATGCTCGGGTTGATCCTTTCAGTATCACGCTCTGTTTGGAGCCTTGGATCACACTGGCAAGTTACTCACTGCTCTCTAGTGGTGAACTGGTGATAATGCAGCTCCTACTTCAAACAACACTGTTCCTCAAGTTGAGTGCCGTTTGCTTTGTTCTCTCTGACCACCCCTCTATCTGTCTTGCCCCTTATCCACCTCACCCATGTTACTCCCGTTCTGAAGGGTCAAGCAACCCAAATCAATGGAGGCCTCTCGGCCTGCAATATCTCCTCCATGTCACTAGAGGCGTCTGGCGAGACAAACTACTACTCAGGGTCGCCCATCAAGGGGCAGACGCCAAGCTCCGGTAGCAAGACGACCCCGACAAAGAAGACACCGTACAACACCCCCATTGGGCTGTACTCTGCTGAGGCCCTACGAGAGATGGCCCAGCTTCAGGAGAGCTGCAGAGGAAAGGGCTCTGTAGCAGGCCTCTCAGTAGGGTATGTACCCATACAAAACAGGGCAGGGACTCTGGTAGTGACGGCTGCCCCAGTCAGGGGTAGCCAGGCCCTGTGAACCCCATGGTGGAGAGAAGCGAGGCAGAAGCTTTGGATTGAAGTTACCTTTAAGCTCAGGGTTTGAATCAAGCTAAACCCCCTCCAAAATCCTAACATTCCATGATTTCGAACCTAACAAAACCTCCCCAACTCCTCTTAGTACCTGCTGCTCTGTTGACTGGCCCTCTTGGGGCAGAAGGATGGAAAGAGTCTCAGAACATTCAGATTCAGTATTCGTATCCTGCGCTAGGCTCTCGACAACTCGAACCCTACCAGTTGGTTAAGAGACCCCCAATGGGGAATGTGCAGTGCAGGCAGCACAGTCCCTGTGAAGGCCCATAGCACTGGCCGTGGCGTGCTTCCAGGTAATACAAAGAGCCTCCAGGAGATTAGGTGTCCCCTTTGCCAAAAAATGCGCTCTGTGACCTCCCAGACAAGCCCAATATCTGAAGAGATCCACCCTACCAATCTGATGTGTCACTAAAATAAGAAATAGCATAACTTATAATTACATTAAAAATTCCATTAGGAATAGTAGTGTTGATGACTGTATCTGCCTTTGTGATGAACAAAGCTAGCATTAGTCCGGTGTTAACGAATGTTCCCTTAATAAAATTTAAACCGCCACTGTTACCTCATTAAAAGACCTCACACACGTCTCAGAGGAATGGGGTTCCCACAGTAATTGTGGGAGAGTGATAAGCTTACTGTCACTGTAATGATGGTTCAGTGCAAGCACCTGTTCTTCCCATCTCTTTAAAAGGCCATGGAATGACAGGGTTCAGGTTTCTCTATGATGTGTGCTGCTTCCATCTCTAAACATATATATATATATATATATATATATATATATATATATATATATATATATATATATATATATATATATATATATATAAATTCACTGGTGCTGGTCATATAATTAGAATGACTGATATATTTCAAGTGTTCATTCCTTTTAATTTTGCTGATTATAACTGGCAACTAATGAAAACTCCAAAATCAGTATATCCGAAAATTAGAATATTGTGAAAAGGTTCAATATTGAAGACACCTGATGCCACACTCAAATCATATAATTAACTCAAAGCACCTGCAAAGGCCTTTAAATGGTCTCTCAGTCTAGTTCTGTAGGCTACACAATCACGGGGAAGACTGCTGACTTGACAGCTGTCCAAAAGACAACCATTGACACCTTGCACAAGGAGGGCAAGACACATAAGGTCATTGCTAAAGAGGCCGGCTGTTCACAGAGCTCTGTGTCCTAACACATTAATAGAGAGGTGAAGGGAAGTAAAAGATGTGGTAGAAAAAAGTGTACAAGCAATGAGGATAACCGCACCCTGATTGTGAAACAAAACCCATAAAAAAATGTGGGGGAGATTCACAAAGAGTGGACTGCAGCTGGAGTCAGTTCTTCAAGAACCACCAAGCACAGATGTATGCAAGACATTGGTTTCAGCTGTCACATTCCTTGTGTCAAGCCACTCTTGAACAAGACACAGTGTCGGAAGCGTCTCGCCTGGGCTAAAGACAAAAAGGACTGGACTGCGGCTGAGTGGTCCTAAGTGATGTTCTCTGATTAAAGTACATTTTGCATTTCCTTTGGAAATCAAGGTCCCAGAGTCTGGAGGAAGAGAGCAGAGGCACATAATCCACGTTGCTTGAAGTCCAGTGTAAAGTTTCCACAGTGTGGGGTGCCATGTCATCTGCTGATGTTGGTCCACTGTGTTTTCTGAGGTCCATGGTCAATGCAGCCATCTACCAGGAAGTTTTTAAGCACTTCATGCTTCCTGCTGCTGACCAACTTTATGGAGATGCAGATTTCATTTTCCAACAGGGCTTGGTACCTGCACACAGTGCCAAACTACCAGTACCTGGTTTAAGGACCATGGTATCCCTGTTCTTAATTGGCCAGCAAACCCGCCTGACTTTAACCCTATAGAAAATCTATGGGGTATTGTGAAGAGGAAGATGCGATACGCCAGACCCAACAATGCAGAAGAGCTGAAGGCCACTATCAGAGCAACCCGGGCTCTCATAACACCTGAGCAGTGCCACAGACTGATCGACTCCATGCCACGCCGCATTGCTGCAGTAATTCAGGCAAAAGGGGCCCCAACTAAGTATTGAGTGCTGTACATGGTCATACTTTTCATGTTCATACTTTTCCGTTGGCCAACATTTCTGAAAATCCTTTTTTTGTATTGGTCTTAGGTAATATTCAAATTTTCTGAGATATGGACTTGAAATATATCAGTCTGTGTTGAATGACTGTATACATAATGCAAGTTTCACTTTTTGATTGGAATTACTCAAATAAATCAACTTTTTGATGATATTCTAATTATATCACCAGCACCTGTATATAAACTTCTCTCTCTCACCTTATCCATCCCCATATCTCACTACCTGCATCCCCATGTGGTCTTTGAGAACGCTGATTGATGCTGGTTTTGAATCTGTCAGAATTTCACTGTGCGGTTGCCTCTCTGACTAACTTCTTAAATAAAACAAACACTATGTAAATATACTGTGCTTTCAGAAAGTTTACAGACCCCTTCACTTTCTCCACATTTTGTTGTGTTAGAGATTTTTATATAATTGATTACCCTGAAATATGTGTTGCCTTTAATCTTAACACAATTCCTAATAATGACAAAGCACATGTTTACATGTTTAGGAATGTATTAATAAAAAACCTTAATTTCTCTTGTACATCAGTATTCAGACACTTTATTCAGTACTTTCTAGAAACACCTTTCGCAGCAATCCCAGCTGTGAATTTTCTTGGGTATGCCTCTACCAGCTTACACGCCTGGATTTTGGGAAGTTTCACCCATTCTTCTTTGTAGATTCTCTCAAACTCTGTCAGATTGGATAGGGATGCATTGGTGAACTGTTATCTTCAGGTCTTCCCACAGATGTTCAATAGGGTTCAAGTCCAGGCTTTGGCTGGACCCTTTAAGGAAGTTCACACAACATTGTCGTGCTGAAAGAAAACTTTTTCCCTCCAGAAGTACTCTGCGATGGTTCCCGAAATTGTTAGCCGATTTGACCTACCTACCTTGTACATCACTGCTCAGTTGACATTACTACATATGGCAATGATGTACTCACTGCAGAGATGGTTGGGATAGCTATTGTGGATTGCACATTTTTGATTATTTCATGTTCACAATTTTGCATTATAAAGAAAATATTGCCAAAACTAATCTCCCCAAACGTCTTTTAAATATCTATGCACTCACTGTTGTAAGGTTAATCATGGTACAGAATCTTCAATAATCATAAACTGAAGTGTAAACGGCAACGAAGAGCCTTTCTCGCTAATGGCTTTTGTTGCATTGTGCGATTCTCACTTAACTCAATCTTCACCTTCACCTTTTCCCTTTTCTATTTATCTGTCTTCTCCTGTCCCCTTCTATCATCTCTGCACAATCCTTGCCTTTCACACCACAAAAGCGACCTCGCGGAGGTGGGTTTTAGTGTGTGTTATTAATCACTGTCTCTCTTCTTTCTTTTGCCGCTGCCTCAGGTTATTACCAACACTCCTGCCAAGTTAGTACCCCCTCCTGGATGTGGTGTTGTAGCGTGTGCCCAAGCTATTGGGTGGTGCAGCTGCATGTTGCAGTAGTGTTAAAGCTATTGTTATTACATCAGATGTGGGGTGGATGTGGAACCTGGCAGATGTGAGGTGAATGTGCATTGTTTTAGCTTGTGTAGTGATTTTGCATTTTGAGATGGATGCCAGAAACATGGGCGTGAACACCCATGAATATGGCTCATGAAACAACTTTGCCTGTAATGTTCATTACCTTGCAATTCCCTATTAATTTCTACTTTGAAAATAAGGGTAGTTTTCTGACAATTCAAAAATCTCCCGTGAGCCGTGTGTGCCACTTAGGTGGAATGTGTGAAGCATGTCCTTTTGGAATTACCATTGAAAGATGACTAATATGGTTTAGAAAACAATGCTTTTTACAGATGAATGTTTTCATGCCTTTTAAATTTGAAATTATGCATTGCTGGCATTGACCCAACCGCAGTTTTTTTGTGGGACTTGGTGGATGATGCAATGGTTGGCCTTAATATACATGTATGCTGTAAATGACATTGCATGTTTGTTCTTGCTCATGCTCGGTTTATTTGTGGGCTGGTGGTGTACCATCATATGTGCCTATTGGCTGTCACACATTCGTGAGGTTTGACCCCCTTACGGGACACCAGAGTGTGTTGATGTTTGAGCGGCACTGTGCCTGCTTTACTGTGCATGCTAGCTGTGGACCACAGAGCGCCAAACAAATGGATCCGCTACCAGACTGTTACTCTTCCCATCTCAGACCATTTCTGCATCTGCTGCCAATATCCTTCCTCACTTTCCTTCACTTCTCCCCAATACCCCCACTCTCTTTCCTCCTTCACCCCCTTCACTCTCACCATCACTTTCCAACCAACACCACCCAACTCTCCACCGCAGCAACGATTACCTCACCAACTTCAACCCGACAGCGCTGAAAGACACTGCCATGTCCACCCACAAGCCCATCGAGGTGAAGGGTCCTGGGGGCAAGGCCACCATTATTCATGCCCAGTACAACACCCCCATTAGCATGTATTCCCAGGACGCCATCATGGACGCCATCGCCGGACAGTCCCAGTCCAAGGGCCATGAGGGAGGGTAAGGCCTTCCTTTCTCTGCACTCACTTTCCTTCCCTTACCTTTGGTTTCTACCCTTTCCCCCAACCTGCATGACTCGTAGTGGTCTGAGTACTGTCCTCTGCTGGCTGTGCTGCACTAGTCTGGCACTACGGCGTGGGGCAGCCGCGCTGATCTGGAGAGACTAAAGCCACAGACTGACTTTATCGGGATGTCTCATCAGGGTCAGATGGTCTAGGATTGGTGACATGCTTCGAAACGGTTCTGTAGTGCTGTGCATTTATACAACTCGTGTATTTTGTTGGTGTCGAGAGGGAACCGATCTGTGGGTTTAAAGGTGATGTTTGTGTGTTATGGAATGATTTGGTTTAGTTATTACAGATGCTGGTCGTCTGCTGCAATATTTGTGTAGTTGGAAGTATTTTTTTGAATCTCCGTTAGCCGCAACTGAAGCCACTGCTACTCTTTCTAGGATACACATGTAAAGCAAAAGACAATATACATAGAAAATGCACAATAGTAGACCTACATATTAAAATAGACACTAAAAATATAACAACATAATACCAAATTGTGTCTGTCTTTCTCTTAAAAGTCATTGTTGTACTACTAGGTATAGTTTCTTTTATTTCTAAATAGGCTTTATTGCTAGTCCAAGTTATCTGGGGTGGGAGAGCTGCATATAATCATAGTTGTCTTTTGTACTGTCCATCTTCCAGCCTTCGTTGAGGACTATGAATGTGTTAGACTTCCATCCATTCAATCTATGAATTCCTTCATGCTACACAACTTTGAGCACAAAAGCACCCTCCCTTACTCATCTTTTTACATACCTTCACCCACACGCATTTTCAAACATCTGAATATCCAGTACACATCATTTTCAGTTACAACTGCAAAAACGCTAAGTTCAAGAATGGGACGGTAAACTTTATTTGTGTCAATATACCGTTCGTATAACACATGCTTCATGAAGACATTTCTTTAGAAACTGAACCGTGACAAAATGTTGTGGAGAAAAGGCACATTTCTGGGGCTGAGTTTGAGAAGAACTAAGGATCTCACTCTCTCTCACCGGCAGAGCCCAAATCTAATCCCCTCTCTCTTACCTTTTGGTTCCTCCACAACAAACCCCATCACTGCACTGTCCATCCCACCCACCATGCCACGCCGCTTCCCCCACCCCTCTCCATCCATCTACGGCCCAACCTGGCACCCCGCCCCGCCCCATTCCTGCTGCACAGAGAGGAGGTCCCAGCAGGTTCCCCCTTGGCGTGAGTAGATCTCTCTCTGACATCCTGTGGAGCACAGCCTGTGCGCCGTCTCTCCATTCCCCTCGACCTTCCTCTCACCATGTCTGTTTCCCTTCACTATTCTTTGCTTGTCCATTCGAACTGACACTTGTCTTTGCTAACCCACTATGTTCTCACGCTTGGAATGGACAGATTTTGGTGTTGTTTTAGGACGATCAAGTAATGTTTAGAACTGACATATATTGCCTCTACACCCTTAATGCAATGATGACATTATACTTTGACGTGAGTTAATCGCAGAAAATCGATTAGTCGGGGATGTTGCTATATTGCGTTGTTTTGATACTTGGATGAGAGATCAATTACTGACAAAAGATGTGCAGAAAATGTGTACTGCATAAAAAACAGTCATGGATTGGGTTATTTCAGACCGTTAAAACTTTTTGAAAATGTGGTATAAATGTGATATTTGCGGATATAAATAGATGTTTGCTCAACAGGTCAACCACAGAATCATAATTTTGCTCTTTGGTGGTTACACCATTTGGGCCAATTATTCGCTGCTCCAAGCATTTCAGCATCCGCTGCATTTGCAAAAAAGCTGCATGATTCATGGGTATTTAAAGGAAAAACAGATGAGGGACATATTGAAGTGCTAAGGGGATGTGCTACGCAAAACTGTGTACCAAGAATTGTACTGGTTTAAAAATGACACTGAATGTTCTGAGCTCTTTCCTACTTCTGCTAGAGGTACAGTATGTTGTTTTATCATATTACATTTTGATTAATATGACAAAAGATGCCTCAGGGTCCAAGCTACATAGTAGTGATTGTTGTACAAGCTTTTTAAATGGGATATGATTCAACATTTAATCATTGGTTTGTGTTAGCATTAGCAGACAGATGCTGCTTTCTCATTTCCAGTTTCTAGCCTCTCTCTTGCAGCTCATGCCCAGACAGATCCTAGTTTTCCCCATCAAACTGGTTAAGGAGGAGCCTTTGATTTAGAACCTCTCCCAGTTCTCTGACATTAATCTCCATAGTCAGTGTAAGTCATCTTGAAAGGCTACAAAGGGAACTTATGTGCATACTCTGAAATGAAGAAAGATCACCACCAGACACTGATCAGAATACAGATAACCCCCTTCCATCCCTACACCCCCTGATGGCTGCAAGGCACTGGTGGTTGTCAGTACCAGTGTGACGAGCCAGCCCTCTTTCTGTGGTTCCAGTTCGCTCCCTGTTAAGAACGCTAAGGTAGACAGTGCCTCCCCAGTGTATCAGGCCGTGATCAAGAATGCAGAAAGGGACACAGAGCCAAATGACTGGGCCCGTAGCTCCTCCCAGGTGCAGTCCAAATCCTTCCGCCTCCTTGCCCACATCACGGGAACGGAGTTCAGTAAGTAATGCTAGTCTGTTGCTTGTCAAATAAATTTCATTTGGGTTTTGATCCAGTTCTACTTCCTTAACTGGTCAATGACTCAGTTACTGACTTGTCTTGCTTGGCTCCTCTCTCCGTTTCCTGTAGTGCAAGACCCAGACTTGGAACATCTGAGAAAATCAAGGTAGGCAGCTAGCAGCAGCGACCAGTGGCCTAGCAAAAACATAAACTGTATTTAGTTTTCACCCCAAACCACACCAGATAACCCTAAAACAGAATCCCTGCTAGGGCCCACATCTCACCCTATCACTCAGTTCAGGCCCCTTGCCCCACACCTCTGTGCTCAGTTGGAGGGTTAGAGTAAAATTAATGTCATGCTGAGCAAACAGTGAGAGTAATATGAGGTCTATCAGTGCTGCCAGTGCCCCTTGCATTGAGCACAGTTCCTAGCAGTTTGCCAGACTCATCCAGCTGAGAGTACACTGTATGTGTTAGCACTACACACAATTGAAATATCACCTATTTTTCTGATTGGTATTTATCCAGCTTGAGCATCTCTGATGCAGTATAGGACATAGTCTCCATGGAGTGTGGCTCGGTTGGTTTGTGTTTGTAAAGGTTCCTGAAGCCTTTAGTCCACTTTGACATTGACCACAGGAATTTGTCCAATTTGACTTTTAACACGGGAATTAGGCAGGGGAGTGGAGACTGCAGTCCTTAACCCATCTCTAAACCCCCCCTTTTCTTCCTCTGTCTTCCTTCCATTTCTCTCCTTTCTGTCTCTCCTAATGCCACAGGGAAAGGTTTGACTCAGAATTTAAGGGCCCGCGTTTTGCCAAATTGAAATCTTGGCACAATGGATTGTCTGCTCAAATTCTTAATGTGCCCGAAAAAGCTCTCGTTTAAAAGATGTGACAGACTGAATATATTTGTAACAACCAGAGAAGGGTAGAGCAAGTGAAGCAGTTCGAGCAGAAGCAAGGAAAAAGTCCTGAAATGTTACTTAATAGAAAGAGGGTTGTTCAGTATTTGTTGATCACATGTTGTAATCATGATTATAGCCCAATGTCATCCAACCCTTATTTTGGCTATGTAAATTTAACCAAATTCTCAAAAGTAATTCCGGCTGTTTGAGAGAGTTGTAATGTATTTCAACTTTAAATGATAACTATTTGAGTTTGACATTGTGATAAGAATGAATAAAAATGATACTACTGAATTAAACATATTTCCTTTGGTTGCTTTCGTATCAGAGTGTTGCTCTGAAAAGATAACAGTTTATGTTAATGTAGCAGGTTGTGCTGTAATTGGATGTTGGGGCACAAATGGTCATCTACCAAGCATAGCATCCTAACATTCTCTAAAATACAATAAATGATCGATATTTATCATCACACATTTAGAATTATTACTGGCTATTTCCCCCCTACAAAATCTTTTCCAAATAAACATCTATATTAAACCCAACCAAGAATGGTTTAATTTAGGGTAACATGTCCACAATATCAACAAAACTCTTAATTTATCTGCGATTAATCACTCACAAATTAAATATGTTTGTTTCCTAACTCCTGGGCTCTGGGTTCATGGAATGTATACAGAGCAGCAAACCCTTGCAACGTTCCAGTAAGTTGACTATGAAGGGTTAATTAGGCTTCAGTCTGGCTTATGGACAGATGTCCACATGATTACAAGTATGACTACAATCAGTAG
This sequence comes from Esox niger, assembly GCA_016801105.1. Classification (NCBI taxonomy): domain Eukaryota; kingdom Metazoa; phylum Chordata; class Actinopteri; order Esociformes; family Esocidae; genus Esox; species Esox niger. The sequence continues at coordinate 40,089 of JACXGJ010003903.1, forward strand.
GAACATTATTCAATTCCATATTGACCCAGATTTTTTATTCTCTTTCAATAAAAGCAATTCATTCATTTTCAATAACTACTGTGGTATATTTTTTATTTCATTATCTGTAATTGGACTTTCACACCTATGAAGGACAAGGCCCTTCACAAATCAAGGAGGACTTTTATAAATTGTGAGTTTGTAAAGGATTGCTTTTCATAGAAGCTCCCAACAAAAACCAAGGCCATGTGTTCTTCTGCCCTTTCATTTGTTATTTAAGTTCTGTCTGACCTAGAAAGAAAATCTAGGCCTAAGTTCCCTTGAGTTACCTCATGTCAGAAATGTAAAAAGAATATCACTGTGAGACTTTAGAAAGATTTTTTTTTACAAATATGGATTTCAGGAGGCTTTAAAAAAGAACTGGATTTACTACATACAGTGGGGAGAACAAGTATTTGATACACTGCTGATTTTGCAGGTTTTCCTACTTACAAAATATGTATATTGTAATTTTTATCATAGGTACACTTCAACTTTGAGAGACGGAATCAAAAACAAAAATCCAGAAAATCACATTGTGTGATTATTTATAATGAATTTGCTTTTTATTGCATGACATAAGTATTTGATACATCAGAAAAGCAGAACTTAATATTTGGTACAGAAACCTTTGTTTACATTTACAGATATCATATGTTTCCTGTAGTTCTTGACCAGGTTTGCACACACGGCAGCATGGCCCACTCCTCCATACAGACCTTCTCCAGATCCTTCAGGTTTCGGGCTGTCGCTGGGCAATATGGACTTTCAGCTCCCTCCAAAGATTTTCTATTGGGTTCAGGTCTGGAGACTGGCTAGGCCACTCTAGAACCTTGAGATGCTTCATACAGGGCCACTCCTTAGTTGCCCTGGCTGTGTGTTTCGGGTCATTCTCATGCTGGAAGACCCAGCCAGGACCCTTCTTCAATGCTCTTACTGAGGGAAGGAGGTTGTTGGCCAAGATCTCGCGATACATGGCTCCATCCATCCTCCCCTCAATATGGTGCAGTCGTTCTGTCCCCTTTGCAGAAAAGCATCCCCAAAGAATGATGTTTCCACCTCCATGCTTCACGGTTGGGATGGTGTTCTTGAAGTTGTACTCATCCATCTTCTTCCTCCAATCACGGCGAGTGAAGTTTAGACCAAAAGCTCTATTTTTGTCTCATCAGACCACATGACCTTCTCCCATTCCTCCTCTGGATCATCCAGATGGTCATGACACTACGCCGTCATGGATTTTAGTCCTAATAGTTTTCTTTGAGACTGTGGTCCCAGCTCTCAGCAGGTCATTGACCAGGTCCTGCCGTGTAGTTCTGGGCTGATCCCTCACCTTCCTCATGATCATTGATGCCCCATGAGGTGAGATCTTGCATGGAACCCCAGACCAAGGGAGACTGACCGTCATCTTGAACTTCCTCCATTTTCGAATTATTGCTTCAACAGTTGTTGCTTTCTCACCAAGCTGCTTGCTTATTGTCCTGCAGCCCATCCCAGCCTTGTGCAGGTCTACAATTTGATCCCTAATGTCCTTACACAGCTCTATGGTCTTGGCCATTGTAGAGAGGTTGGAGTCTGTTTGATTGAGTGTGTGGACAGGTGTCTTTTATACAGGTAACAAGTTCAAACAGTTGCAGTTAATACAGGTAATGAGTGGAGAACAGGAGGGCTTCTTAAAGAAAAAACAATAGGTCTGTGAGAGCCGGAATTCATACTGGTTGGTAGGTGATCACATCCTTATGTCATGCAATAAAATGCAAATGAATTATTTAAAAATCATAATTTCTGGATTTCTGTTTTAGATTCCGTCCCTCACATTTGAAGTGTTTTACAGATTTCTACATGCTTTGTATGTAGGAAAACCTGCAAAATCAGCAGTGTATCAAGTGCTTGTTCTCCCCACTGTATACATTGTATCTGTAATTGTTTTTATGTAATTGAAATGCAGACAGTGGCTCTTAAAAGAGTTCAACCTTTTGGACTTTTCCAAATTTGTTACAACATAATATTAAAATTGGTTTAATCCAGAGTTTGTTTTGCCAAGTTTAAAACAAAAACTGTTAATTGTTCTAAATTAATTACAAATATAAAACAGAAAATAATGTTGTTTGCATAAGTATTTTTCTGCTTTTGTAATGAGAGGTCTGATTGAGCTATGGTGCAACCACTTTTCTTTCGAAGTCCTGTATTTAGTTTAGTGGATTCAACCAGAGTGCAGTTGAGGTGTTTCACATAATTTCGGGTTAAATATGCTTGTCTCTGGGAGGTCGCACAGTTGGTTCGTACAAATCCCAACAAAGTCTGCATCATGAAGACGAAAGAACATTCAAAGCACCAATCAGGGATAGGATATGATTTCCAAGACATTGAATGTCCTCGGAGCACAGTAAAATCAATTATTATAAAAGGAGAGAATATGCCTCAACTGTCTAAAACGGGCCGTCCTACAAAATTGCGTGTCTGGATGAGAAGGGTACTTGTCAGGGAGGCAAACAAAAGACCGAAGGCAACTCTAAGGTAGTTGTCTCTATGTGGGCTGAACTGAGAGGCACTGTGCATACTGCAAAAATACTCTGAGTGCTTTACAAAAGTGGCTTTTATGTGACAATGGCTATACCGAAAGCAATTTTTGGAAGAAAATCATATTGGTGGCAGAGAAAAGTGAATTTCATAATCTCGTCTGGGGTGCTATAGTTGTGACGGTGGGAGCAGCACCCCTAGTGTCCCTACCTCCCGCTGCTAAGGATTCTTTTGTCTGATGAGACAAAAATAGAGATTTTTGCTGTTGGGCACATGCCAAACAACTCACATCCTCTTGGAAACACCATTCCTACCGTGAGGAATTTTAGTGGCCGTATCGCAGCAGCAGAGCCTGGCAGGGTCGGCTTATGCCTTTTGGGTGCCCTAAGCATAATTCTCCCATATCCGTTGGGGGCTCCAATCCGGTGTCTAAGTGATCGCTTAAGTAACTTGTGCCTAGAACTGGCCCTGGGGTCTGGAATGGCAAAATAGATTCAGCAAAGCACAGAAAAATTATTGGAAGTAAACCCGGTTGAAGTTTGCAAGAGACCTGGGACTTCGGAGAACATTCATCTTCCAGCAGGACAATGACCCAAACATACAGCCAGAGGCACACTGGAGTGGCTTAAAAGCAAAAAGGTCAATGTTCTGGAGTGACGCAATCAAAGCTTGGCCCTCAGTCTAATTGAGAATATGTGAAAAGAATGGAAAATTGCTTTTCACCCAAGGTCCCCATTCCATTTGATGAATCTTGAGCAATTTACAAAGAAGAATGGTCAAAGAAAATGGTGTCATTGTGCAGAAGGGATATCGACATCGCTGTGAAGTAAAGTAAAGGCTATATAATAGGGATGAGAGAAGGCTATTCCATTTAGCACTTCTGGCATACTGTCTAATAAAGAAAAATCTACATCACCTTGCTACACATTCATTTTGGTCCAATATCCAACACCTGACTAAAGGAGGTGGATAATTATGCAATCGATTATTTTCTGTTTTGTATTTGTAATGAGTCAGAGATACTATTTTTCACTTTGTAAAGGTTTTTGGCGATCTGTGGGGGAAAAAAATGCATTTAGATTTTGTGTTGTAACAAGAAAGTCCAAGAAGTCCAATGTGGTGAATTCATTTGAGAGCCAATGTACAGTATACTTATGCAAGCAACATATTAAGCAACATATAATTTTTTCCCCAACAAATATCTCTCAACATAAAAGCCATACAATTATACCTTTTGAGTGTCAGTGATTTAAAATGAAAAATCTAACATAAACTTTGAGTATACCATTTTTTATTCAGAAATATAAGAGAACATCAGGGGTTTCAATACACTTGCTCTAGAGATCGATAATTCCCCATTTCATCATACATACTAAAGAAAATACGTTTCCAAATAGTAAGTTATGTTAATAAATGCTTTGATTTGCATCATAACACAGGACCTACCAAGACAACTGAACGGAAACACTGCATATTTCCATGAAAAAATAAAGAAGGGCCTAGATAAAATGATTTACATTCTTCTGGAGATTTTTACAGTTATTAGGTTAGAGGCAGGTAATCCTCGTTTAGTGGGTTATTTCTCTCATCTGTTATGTTGTAGATGCTTACAATGTAGAAATGGCATCGTTTGAGGAAGTGAAAACAAAACATTTTGCTACATGTACCAGTGTCCAGATAGTGAAGATCAAAAAATGTGCTAGCCATGTAGCTAACAATAGAGAGGTGATATGTGTTTTCAATCTTTAGTGCTTAAGACCAAATCTTCATCAGCTTCCATTGAAGAAACATTGAGTAGAATTCTCAGTTAGTCATCAAAAGAAAATTAAAAACAGTATTTTGGCAACCCTTTAAATCTATGAGTCATGCATTTTTGGCTATAAGGAACTAGAATGTGACCACAACTAGGTCTCTGTGTTTTTGAAAAAACTACATTGTTACTACGGTGAGTAAAAATTCCTACCCTTTCAAGAATGATGTGACGCACAGAAGAAGGGGACAGAAGAGTCATTCTTCATTAGTAAAGTACATCTTTAGAAAACAGGGCTTTGATCTCATCCACACATGCTATTAACTTAATTCAATTCATACTAAAATCAGCTTTCTTTAGGTTTGTTAATAATGAATCCATCAAGTGAGTTTCTCTAAACAAAGGATAATATCATGTAGTCTGTTATAAATAGTAGTGACATTTTTGTATAGTATGTCAGTGATCTGTCAATTTAGTTTTATAGTCCAGACAAGAGTCTATAGCTCTAATTCTAGGAAGATCAGATGTGGCAAAAAGGACTATCAGAAGGGAAACAGCCGTCAGACAACACCCTGTTGGGCGTCGTCCCGTCCTCCTGCATAAGAGAGGAGAACAGAAGTCAAATATGTGAGTAGTGAGAGTCTGTGAGGCCCAGTATAAAGGCACTGAAAGCTCTTTGAAAGGTAACTCTGCTTGTCACAAAGTGCCTTCAGAAAATATTTAGACCCATTCACTTTCTCCACATTTTGTTGTGTTATGGACTTAATTTATAATTAATTAGTTGTATTTGTATTTGGTATCAGTCTGCACATATATTTTTAGAGATGTGGGCCAGTTTATTGAAAATAATGTGAAATATCAATATACATAAGTATCCAGTCCCTTTGCTATGACACTTCAAGTTGAGCTCTGATCATTCTTGATCTCTCATAGAACTTGATTGGAGTCCACCTAATACAAATTAAATTAAATTTAAGTCCACCTAATATAAATTAAATTGGACATGAATTACAAATGGCAAACACCTGTCTATATATGGTCACATTTTTCACAGTGCACGTTACAGCAAAAACAAGGCAATGATGTCCAAGGAACTCTCCATAGATCTCCTAGATCGAATTGTCAAGAAAGAGATAGAACCTGCTAATTGCTAAAGCATTGACATTTCAAAGCGGCACAGTGGGCTCCATTATTGTGATATGGAAGATGTTTGGAACCACCAAGAGTTCCTAGAACTGGTTGTCTGGCCAGACAAAATAACCAAGCAAGAAGGACCTTAATTATGGAGGTAACCAAGAGCCCAATGTCCTCTAACAGCTGCAAAGCTTCTTTGCGGAACCGGACAGAGGGACAGCCCTTCTCCATCAATCAGGCCTTTATGGTAGAGTATCTGGCATATAAAGACATATGACCTGCTACCTGAAAGAATTTGAGGGTATGGGGGAAAATATTATTTGGAAATCTAGCTATTAGGCCTCAAAAGCAAGCAATACATCTAGCAAATACAAAGAGCAAATTGTTGCCTGGATAGTACCATCCACACCATGAAGTGTGGTGGTGGGAGCCTCAGGCTATGGGAATACTTCTCAGCAGCAGGGACTGGGAGACTGGTCGGGATTAGGGGAAGGATGAAAAAAACTGAAAGGTTCTTTAACCTAATCCCGAGAGCACAGGACCTCAGACCATAGTGAAGATTAATCTTTCAGTACAGCAATGACACAAAACACATAGACGACACAGAATTGCTTTGGGACAAGTCTATGAATGTTCTTAAGTGGACTAGCAAAAGCCCAAATTTATACTCGATTAAATGTCTCTGGGGAAACCTGAATATCAGCAGTTCACAGATGCTCTCCAACCACTCTGAGAAAGCTTGAGGGGATTTGCAAGGATGAAGGATACTGCCCAAATCCAGTTGTGAAATGTTGGTAGAGGCAACCCTGGTAAAATTTTAAGCTATAGTTGCTGCCAAAGGCTTTTCTACAAAGTACTGAATGAAGTATCTAAATACTTATATACATGAGATTTATATTTTATTTTCAATATACTGGCAAACTTCAAAAATGTGTTTTCACATATTTATTTCTAGATATTGTGTGTAGATGAATGTGAATGTAATACATTCCAAATTATGTCTATAACACAACAAAATGTGAAGAAAGTGAAGGGGTCTGATACTTTTCAAAGGCAGTCTATGAAACTGGTGTTACTTAGCACTGCTGTGATGCGTGAACTATTATTGCCCCTTTGTATCCGTTGAAAAACTGCTAACAGCCTCTTCCCTGCCTGGAAGTGCTCCTTGGCATCAATTTCCCCTGAAAGAGATTTCCACCTGCATGCAATGCATGCTGGGTAGACAGTGTTTGCACTGGAGCACCTGTGCCTCTAGGTGGCTGACCCCCACCCCTCCTTCATCGCTTCTCCTCCATCATCGTTAGGCTTCAGTCTCCACCCCACAAACAAGATCTCATTCTCCACTTTAGTCCAATTGAATATTTCACTCCTAGTCCCTCCTTTTTATTATAGATTATTAAATGAATGCACTAAACGTTTCAGGATAGCTGTTGTTTTTTCACTAGATAGCCTACTCTCTCCTCTCTCACTTGCTGCCAAATTAGTGGATGGTCATTTGATGGGTGCTCAGCTCTCATGTGCTCAGCAGGATTCATTATTTAGAAGTATGTGACTTTTCAGGACAAAAGCCTCATGTGACATCCTATCTTATTGGTTCTCTTAAACAAAGAATATATTATTAAGGAGCCTCAAGAACTATAATGGTTGTGTTAATATTACAGAGGAGCTTGTGACAGAAGCTAATATAGTTATTTATTAGCTTTAATCAATGGGACTAATCCCATCATGTTTTGACCATCACAAAGGTATTTTAATAATGTCCCTTTTGAGAATCAGATGAAGGGAACTGATAGTGTGGGGTATTTTTGGACAGCTATGTGTTTGTCTGTCTTCATGTGTCATGTGTCTGAATTAATATGTTCCCTTGTCTTTGACTGGATCCAGTTAGTCAGTCCCTGCCTCCTCCAGTAGAGCCCTTTGTCCTCTTCCCTTAATCTCAAGCACCATTCACAAATCCCAACCTCCATTCTTCCTACACCTTTTTATATTAGCTGAACGTGGTATTGTACAGTGTACGCAAAGTATTTGGACAGTAACTGTTTGGGCCAGTGCATTCCAGTTAGAACCCTGTTCTCTAAGAGGCACCTATAAATGTATCAAAGACTACCGTGTGCAGAAGAGTTCACCAGCACGATTTCACAGGGTACAATACTATTGGCAAACCCCTTTAAGCCTTCAGAACAGAAAATGTAACTGTACCAGTGAAATAGACAATGAAAGGGACTGCCAATAAACCTTTTCATTTGTGAAAGATTGTGGAGGTAGTGTTATGGCTCAGGAAACTATGGTCGCAACTAGAACCGGCTCATTTGTCTTCGTGCAGCTTGACAAGGATCTCAAACACTGCTATAAGGAGTCACTCAGTTTAAGTCATACTGAGCATGCCTTTGACAGGCTAAAGGCAAAAGGGTCACTGAAACAAGCAGAAACTGAATCTAGCTGTAATTCAGGCCTGGGATAGCATAAGCAATGAGCCTCAGTTTCTGGGGTTGTCTGTGGGTCCCAGGTTTCAGGCAATCATTGCATGCAAAAAGGGTATGGGATCTTTTTAAGTTTTTTCTATTTTAGTAATTTTGAAGAGTGACTTACCGTAAAAAAGAGCTAGGTGAAACAACAACACAGCTTAATAATGCAATGCATTCTAATCAACAAATCAGTTATTATGACCAAGTACTAAACATAACAACTTTAGTTAACATAATGTTAATCTGGCCAAATACTGTTGGGATCATGAAAATTAAACATTCACAATCTGCACTAAATATATGTCATTATTTCAAATCCTAAAGTGATCCAAAACAGATCCAAAACCACAATGTGTTACTGTCCAATTACTTCTGGAGTACATCCAATACCAAGACCCATTACCTGCAATCTGTAATCTTAATTTGAATTCTCTGAATTACATGTAAGAGCGTGCACTGCCGCTCACCATCCCCTATGCTAAACACTAACTCTTCCCACTTGGCCCACCTTACCTGTAGTATGCACACCCACGCCAGCGGTGGTCTTTTTGTTCCAAGGAATGACGAACAGACTGACATGGTAGCTGAGGTATCAGGTTGCCTGCCTGCAAAGAGCTGCCTTACTAACCCAGTTGGTTTAGTGTGAAACATTCAAATCTTTCTGTTGACAGTTGTGCCTAGCAGACTTAACCAGCAGGGGGAGCTATAGGTCCAGTGGGGGGAGCAATAGGTCCAGCAGTGGGAGCTATAGGTCCAGCAGGGGGAGCTATAGTTCCAGCAGGGGCGCTATAGTCCCAGCAGGGGGTGCTATAGGTCCAGCAGGGGGAGCTATAGGTCCAGCAGGGGGAGCTATAGATCCAGCAGGGGGAGCTATAATTCCAGCAAGGGCGCTATAGTCCCAGCAGGGGGTGCTATAGATCCAGCAGGGGGCTCTATGTTCATTGCTAAGCAGAGGTGAGAAATTAAAAGGCCTTATTTAGACTACAGAATATGTATCTCAAATTCTGGACAGTTGGTAAATTGTAGGTGAAAGAGAAGTGGATGTAGACAATACTCTACATTTGATATCTCTGTCAGGTTGTACTTCTTATTCTTTTCATTCCTCTTATGTAGTTAATCTTTTAAAACGTAATATCCTTAATATGCACCTACATTTATACAATACTACAACACAGTTTTGTCAAAGCAGTCTTTTGATTGTGCATGGAGATAGTTGTTGTAACTATGAAAGCCAGTCCTATTTGAATGCTGGACAAGATATCAATTTATGTAAACTCCTTTTAGTAAGACAAGTTTATGTTTATGTGTTTGTCTGTCTACATGGCTGTCCATGTTCAATTAGTGAGTTAGTTGAATATGGCCAATATGCTGTGGCTAAGAGCTATTCTTATGTACGACAGATTGCCTGGACACTGCACTCAGCCATGGTATATCGGCTATACACCCCACCCATCTTGCCCTATTGATGAAATTTGCTCATCTGACACTGGTTAGCAATGCTGTTAGAGCTGTAGAAAGTGATGTACCTGTGATACAGTGGGGTGAACAAGTATTTGATACACTGCTGATTTTGCAGGTTTTCCTACATACAAAGCGTGTAGAGGTCTGTAATTTTTACCAAAGGTACATTTCAACAGTGAGAGACGGAATCTAAAACAAAAATCCAGAAAATCCCATTTTATGACTTAAATTATTTGATCACCTACGCCCCAGTAAGAATTCCGAGTCTCACAGACCTGTTTGTTTTTCTTTAAGAAGCCCTCCTGTTCTCCACTCATTACCTGTATAAAAGACACCTGTCCACACACTCAATCAAACAGACTCCAAC